>BOSO01016147.1:5275-26830 GCA_018403395.1 Gorsachius goisagi | reverse complement strand
TCCAACCCAAAACCTTCTATGATTCTATGATTCTTCTACGGAAAATCACATTTCTCTATGCACAGACTCAAGGCACTGCTCCGATCACTCATCTCACATGCTCCATAGCTCCGAGTCTTCGTCTGAACCAGTAAGCTCAGCGAGGAACACGGTCAAGTTAGTCAAGCAAATATTTACATTGCATTCCACACATTCATTCTCAAATGTATTTAAAAACACATTTTGGCATATACTCAAAAAGCATCATCCACTAAGAGAAACTGTTAAACAAAGGATTAAAAGGAAGACAAGGCTACAGATCCACAGACCAGTTAAGAAAGGGAATGTCAGCATATGTAATACACATCACACGTGAAAGGAAACCCAGTAAGACTTCGGGATATTTTCATGTTGGAAGTATGTTTCAACAAAGTCAGGGTCAAAGAGCCCTGGAGTTAATTACTGGAAAGCACAGATTTGTATTCAGCAAATATAAAGTAGAAGCCAAAGACATCATTTTATATGCAAAAGGAGTAAGAGAATCATTTAAAAGTCCAAAAAGTTTTTTTTTTTTTTCTTTTCCTTTACAAGCCACTTGTGAGGCCATGTTTAGAGCACTGTGTTTAGTCCTGGGCATTTGGCCAGATGACCTTCACATTCTGGAGCTGGGGAGTGAGGACCAAGAATAGATTTTTTTTCTTTTTTTAAGGAAAACCGCTCAGAATTAAGCATTTCTGCCTCTAAGTCTGTATACATGAGACTGGGGAAGACTGTTGTTAGCATCCCTCACCAGAGTAATTTTGCAGTGCTCCACTGATTGTAATGGAGCAACAGTAATTGGCAGCCAAGGATTTGTTCCTTAGTTTTTAAATACCATGCAAAACGATTCAATGCCTGCAGACGATCCACCACCCAGGAAGACAACACCTGCTTAAGTGCAAAGAGGGGCTTCTACTCTTCAGAGACAAGTCACAGGTAAGGCATCTTCCAAGAACATTCATTCACAAAGCTGTTTTGGAAACCCTGTTCCAAGACTGGGAGGAAAAATGTGCTTCCTTTGCCTCATCCTACCCTCTTGTTAGACATCATCTTCACAGGCCAGAATCCTCCATGGTGCAGCCAGATGAACAGTCTTTTCATGCAACAACCAACACAAAGGGGTTCACTAATTCCCAGTCATATATGGTAATTACATATCACAAAATACTGTTATACCTGCCAGAGGACTGGCAGGACTTCAAAAACCTCCTTTTGCTACTTTCACTCTATCGTGACAAGATCTTCATACTCCTCTCCCATATTCACTCTGATGGTAGAATCCCTACCAGCTTCAAAGAGAACAGTATAGCATTAATGCTCAGCAACTTTAGGCTGAGCTAATTATTGAGAACATCTCCCAAAAAAACCCCAATCCCCCAAAACCCCCAGAATGAACCTACCAAGAGAACGTGACTGCAGCTCCACAATTCCTTTTCCTTCATGCCTAATTTCTCTCTGCTGATCTCAAGGCAGAAAAACAAAATCACCAAAAATCCACACCGGCTTTATCAGCCAGCTTCTTTTCAAAGCGCTGCAGTAGACGGACAACCATTTTCAAATAACTGCAAATCAAACTAACTTGGACTGAATTGCAGACAAATAGATACTCCCCACGTTCTCCTAAGCACACAGCAGATAGATATACTATCAGTCTTGCAATTACAAGACAATAAATTTCAGACACTTTTCTTAGGAACACATTTAAATCTTTCTGCAAACTTTCAATAAATTGTATGTGATAAAAAACCAAAAACAGACAGAAATATGGCTTTAGCCATCCTGCAAAATCTTCAATTTTATTCAAAATTTAAGCATGGGGTCTACATACATAGGCTCATAAAAACTACAAAAGGCAACAAAAAGTTACAAGGATAAGACCAAGCTCTTTGGTCTCATTCAGCATTCACAACTAATAGCATAAATTCAGGAGCAACTCCCTTGAAGTTAATGAAGAATAAAACTTACTGTCAAGAGAGGAGAACTAGGCCTGTCCTCCTCCAACCGAAGAACGATCCTCACAAACCACGGACTTTCCAAGCGTTAGAGAGCAGAATGACATAGTATAGCATGCCCAGATTTTGGTTTTGCCTGAAACCTTCAGGCAACAACACTTTGCTGAAAAAAGGCAGTTACCGACACTCCTGTGTCGAGACCCCCGCCCTGCTTCCTCCGCCTCCTTGGGTACCAGGCAGGTGTTTCAGAGTGGCCCCCCTACCCACCGCTGAGCCCAACGTCTCCGCTCTCAGCCCCTTCACCAGCCTCCTCCTCCCCACCCACCAGCTCTGCTCAGACATGACACCCTACCAACAGGAACGGCAGGCCAGCCCTGCTTTACAAGGCGGCCATCCAAGGGGAGAGCTGCTGGAGGGCCAGCCCGGTGCCCGCAAGGCCTGCGCACGCCACGGGAGCCGCTGGGGCACAGGCCACCCCACAGGGGCCAGCCCCCACCTCCGCCAGCCGGCCCCGCAGCTGCCCGCCTGCGGCCGCTCAGCAAGGCAGGCCAGGGAGCGCTCCACGAGGCGCCCCGTACCCTCTCTGACAAAGCCCCGCAGGCCGCTGGGTGACATCTCACAAACCCGCCTGCGCAGCAGGAACCTCTCCCTGTTCCTGGGTGCTCGCGGGGAGGCTCCACGCGCACCACCCGCTCGCAGAGCGGCAGCGCGCGTTTGACAGACGCTCTTCACGTGGGCCGCCATGACTGGGTCAAGCAGCACAGAGCCTGGACGAGGAAAGGACTTGTGCTTCACGCTGCACAACCCTTTGTCTCCGTCTTGCCTACGACATCATCAGCTAAGAGAGCAGGCGCTTTTCAGGGCAGGAGTTCCAGTGCGGAGGCCCGCCATGGTGCCTGGTAGGTCCTTCATCACCTTTCATTTCTGTGGCAGCGTTGCAGAACAAGGCGGCAGAGGAAAGATCGTATGTGTTTGTCTCGGTCCATCTACAAGAGGCCCTCTAAACCAAATTAGAACAGGCTGGGTTATAGAATAGCCTCCCTCCCCTGGCAGGTAAGTATCATGTGGGGCCCAGACCAAAAGCAGGATCAGACCACAAAAGCACTTCAGACTCTACAGCCAAGAATGCAAAGCAGCAGCAACCGCCCTTCCACAAACAAACCGTGTCGGGGCTCACAGCAGCCGAGAGACAAAGAAAATTCCATGCCCCTGCCAGCCCTTTCTCCTTGTCCTGCTCAAACTGCAAATACTCAGACTCCTTAATAAGTACGGTAGGCTGAACCAGCATGCCTTAGGATTGGGTAACTGCAGGCGGTAGAATATCAGATAAAACAAATGACCACAAGTAGTCCTACTCTAGGTCATAAGCACCATAAATGCCAAGAAGTGGACGTGACATCCTTTCCAGCCCTCAGTAATGTGCTCCATAAGAAGATACAGGATAATGGTATTGCAGTGTCTTGCTGCAGTGTTTTATGTGTCAGGAATAATTTATTTTCAGTGTTCTAAACTCAGACCTGTACTGGAAATTAGAGCCTCATATTCATCCAATTCCTACTACATCACCTCCGTTTTATTACACAACGACTCAACACAGCGCATTGGGTTTGCATCGCAAGGGTTTGGTACTTGGCTACGGGAATGCTTTTGGCGAGAAGCTGCTAGAAGCTTCCCCTATGTCTGACAGAGCCAATGCCAGACGGCTCCAAGACAGACCCGCCACTGGCCAAGGCCAAGCCCATTAGCGGCAGTGGTGGCACCTCTGGGATAATGTATTTAAGAAGGTGAAAAAGAAAAGACCTGCACAATTACAGCCAGAGAAAGGACTGAGCATATGTGAGAGGAGCAGCCCTGCAGAACCCCAGGTCAGTGCAGCAGGAAGGCAGGAGGTGCTCCAGGCACTGGGGCAGAGATTCCCCTGCAGCCCATGATGAAGACCACGGCGAGGCAGGCTGTGCCCCTGCAGCCCAGGGAGGCCCACGAGGGAGCAGATCCCCACCTGCAGCCCAGGAAGGACCCCATGCCAGAGCAGGGGGGTCCCCTAAGGAGGCTGTGACCCTGGTGGGAAGCCCATGCTGGAGCAGGCTCCTGGCAGGGCCTGTGGCCCCGTGGGGAGAGGAGCCCAGGCCAGGCTGGGGCAGGTTTGCTGGCCGGGCTGGTGACCCTGCGGGGACCCACGCTGGAGCCGTCTGCTCCTGAGGGACTGCACCCCGTGGGAGGGAGGGACCCAGGCTGGAGCACTGCGTGAAGAACTGCAGCCCGTGGGAAGGGCCCAGGCTGGAGCAGTGCGTGGGGGACTGTCTGCCGTGGGAGGGACCCCAGGCTGGAGCAGGGAGGAGTGTGAGGAGTCCTCCCCTGAGGAGGAAGGAGCAGCAGGGACGGCGTGTGATGAACTGACCCCAACCCCCATTCCCACCCCCCTGTGCCACTGGGGGGGAGGCAGGAGTTAAGCCTGGAAAGAAGGAAAGGGTGGGGGGAAGGTGTTTTAAGGGTTGGTTTTATTTCTCATTACCCTACTCTGATTTGATTGGCAATAAGTTAAAGTAATTTCCCCAAGTCAAGTCTTTTTTGCATGTGATGGTGATTGGTGAAGGATCCCTCCCTGTTCTTATCTCAGTCCACAAGCTTTTCTCTGCCCTGTCCACTTGAGGAGGGGGAGTGACAGAGCGACTTTGGTGGGCGCCTGGCATTCAGCCAGGGTTACACCTCCCTCCCCTCTCCCATACTCACTGCCCATTGAATGATAAGCGACTTGAACAAAACGGTTTAACTGGCAACACTTGACTCTGCTTAGAATTCTCCCCAGGCAGCTCTTAAGTAAGGAATTTCAGACTTTTTTTTGAGACCCATCTTGATAAGTCTCCAATTGCAGATTAGAGGTATGTAAACCTCTTTTTTTCAGTATCTGTGTGGTATGCCAAGTATTTAGGGCCAGAGGCAAGTCCCAAACAACCACGGAGCCTGCAATACACATGACCACAGAACCGGTTTTCTGTACATTGCTCCACTCTGCGTGAAGTCACTACATCTGGAAGGTAAAGGCCACAGTTTTGCTGTTGAGGCCCTTTCAGCTCCTGATCCAGAGCCCCTCAGCAATCCCACAGGGCTGATAAGCTGCGACTGCCATTTGGTAGCGTTTGTTAAGAAAAGGACTGAGACCATACCTATTTCATAAAGTGAGTGCTCTATCAATTCCCTCTACTCTATCCATTGCCACTGGGATGCGGCAGTTACGTTATTCTAGGAGATAACAGAAGCCCTTTAACTGCTACTGACAGCACTGTTCTGCCTTTTTTTTTTTAAAGCAGTAGCTCCCTTGTGAAAAATTCAGTCACCATTCCATTCATTCAGCACCTTAGTAACTACTACGTTTGATCTATGTTTAGAAACAGCCAAAAATGCCCCCGAGCCTTGTGTAAAAGGACTAGTCACCTACATCAGACAAACTCGAGAGCAGCAGGAGCCAACTCTTCTGGACCTGTTAGCCACACGCCAAAACCCTCACGCAGCTGATCACACACCACCTGCTTCAGCGAGCCAGGGACCGGGACGATGGAGCCGAGTTTCACACGGGGGCCGTGACCACATCTCCCAGTGGGGCCTCAGAGCTGGAGCGAGGGACAGAGCTGGCTGGGAGCGGAACAGGGCGATAGAGCAATCTGCCACCAGAGCCCCCGACACCCTGTCCAGCCGTGCCAGGAGCACGGACTGCCAGCAGAGCCCCGGCCAGCACAGCCTCGTACCACTCACATGGCATAGCCCTGACACAAGGGAGTTTGAACTTCGGTGGAAAAAAACCAAACCAAACCCCACACGGTTGGGCCACCTGTGCCCTGAATAGCAGAGATTATGCATTCATGGGTTTGCACTTTGTTCGGCACAAAAGTTTCTCAAACGACCAGAAGTTTTTCAAGCAACTCTGAAATCCTGACGCTTACCGGGATCAGTTTCTCAGCACAGACTAACATCGACACTAGCTGTCCTTTTCAAGCTTTAGCCAGAGCGGAAACCTACCTTACAGCTACCACAACAGAGTCGGGACAGACTGACCTGCCAGGGATACCTTACTCTGGAAGCCCATTTCCCACAGTACCGTCTGATCCTGGCGAGGGGCAAAGCCAAACAAAACCCCACGCATTTACAAGTTTACCAAATATAAACAGACTGAAACCCTCAGAAATCCCTTGAAGAAAAAAAGTCAGCCTCAGAACCCCTTTGGTGAGCGTGATCCTAGCAAGAGACAGGAATCTTGTCCCACACAGCTGCTCCACCATCGTTTTCACAAGAGTCAGTATTGCTGATATTCATGGTAATTATTACTTAATGTTTTTGATTAACACAAAGACTAAGGCAGTGGATTGAATATAAATCCTCTCAATGAAATTAGACACATCCTAGGATTACATATGGTGAAACACAGCCGACTGTTCTATGCAAACGTCTTCAGAATCACAGCACAATTTTCTTGCACAGCCGTGTGAGTAACAGACACCTCTACTACAGCCTTCCTGCTCATCTAGTTAAACATTCAGGTCCCAAGCAAGCTATTAATAATTAAATATTTTTAAAGCTAAATAGATCTAAAACTAATGAAACTGAACACAGATCCGGCCCGAGGAAAGGTAAGAGCTTGTCTCCACAGTATACTGGCATATTTGATCCCAGCAAAATGAAGAATTACTCACAGCCGGAGCAGCCGTGGCTGAACTGAAGAGGAAGCTGCTGCAGCCTGCAGCTCCCGGTACCTGCCCTCCTGCGCTGCCCCATCAGCCTCACGCCCGCACCTGGGCAGGCGGGCACTTCCACACACACGCAATTAACTCCTGCACCTGAGGAGTCCCTCAGCCGCTCCCACAGGCCTCGGAGGAAGGGCTCTGCCCTGTTCACCCCCAGCCAGGGGCTTCTGCCCCCACACAGATACCAGGTGGAAATCGTGTTTTGCTCAATCCCCATCAACACAGCTGTGCTGGCAAAAGCACATAAAAATGTTCCTTACCTAAAAGGCTTAAGAGTTACGCTTTAGGAAATGAGCAAATAAAACAAAGGAGAGCTGAGAAGACAAAGGAATCGAGCTCACAGAGTTTTCTGTACACCTTCTGCTCTTCGTCTGCCAAACCAAAGTGATTTAAAATAAACTTTTACCATAATATTTACACGGAAATATCTAAGAAGATGAACTGGCAAGGTATACATTCTCTCCTCGTCTTTTGGGCCCCAGGAACTCCTATTCCAGCCAGGAAAGGGAGGCAGGTGCCCCGACTGAGAGCCGCCCGTCCATCCTGGCCGCACTACAGCCTGGGCCGGGCCGGCACGGCGCTGGGACAGCCGCGAAGCTTCTCCCGCCGGGCGGGCGCGGGGCGGCCGAGCAGCGGCCGGAGGGAGGCACAGCCGGGCCCGGGCCCTGCGCGGAGCTCTGGCGCCGAGCGGCCGAGCGCCAGGGGCCACGTCCCCCGGGAACTGCCGCGGGGAGACGGGCCCGAGCCGGCCCTCCCTTGGCCGGGCCACCGCAGGCAGCGGGCGAGGAGGAGAGCACCGGCCGCAGCCGGGCTCCTCACCTGCGCCCGGCGGGGCGGAGGGCGACGCTCCCCGGCACCCCGCGGCGGCTCAGCCCGCTCCCGACCCCGGCCCGCGCCGCAGCCCCTCCTCTCCCCCGGCGGCTTTTCGGGGAGGCGGTTCCAAACAGCCGCCCCGGCCCCGCGGGCCCCCTCCGCCCGGCCCCGGCCCCGCGCGGGGCGCTCCCCCGCCCGGCCCCCTCAGCGCAGCCCGGCCCCGGCCCCGGCCCCCTCCCCGCCGGGCCGCGATCCCCGCAGCCGCCCGACCCCCGCGCCTCGCCCGCCCCTCACCTCGTGCCGCCGGCCAGCAACGGGCAGCGCTGGCAGGAGCCGCCCCCGGCCGGCCGGGCCGAGGCACGGGGAGGGGCCGCGCCTTTGTGCCCGCCGCTCCGCGCCGCTCGGCTCGGGCCGCCCCTCCCTTCACCCCGGAGCCGGCTCCCCCCCGGGGCCCAGCGCCTGCGCCATGCGCCTGCCTCCCGCCCCGCTCCCGGAGCTCCCGCCGCCGCCGCCGGGCCCGGGGGGCGCCGCGCTGGGCGGGCTGGCGACACGGTGCTCGGCCGGGCCGGGCCGGGGGGCGGTGCTGCGGCGGGCGGGGCGGGGGGGAGCTTCCCGGCGCCGCTCGCCCCCTCCGGCCACGGCTCCCGCCGGGCGCAGCGGAAGCGCCGGTAACGGCGTCGGGGACCCCCCGCGGGCGGGGAGCCAGGGCGGTCTCCGGGGGCGCTCCCGGAGCCCGGGCCGCTGCGCAGCGCTGCTCGGCGGAGCGGGCCCCGGCGCTGGCCCCCGGCGCAGGCGGCGCCAGCTCCGGCCCTGGTCCCGCCGCGTTCCCCCCCCGGGGCAAGGGCGCTCCCGCACGCACCTTCCTGCCTCGCCAGCCGCGGGTTCCCCGGAGCACCCTTCCGAGTTCGGCTGCAGGAAACACCTCGCAGTATCGGTGCCGGTGGGCTGTGCACGTCCCACAGCTCATTCCGGGATCCCGACACTCAGTGTTTCACAAGTTTATTAGATTTATTTCAGTGCAAGTTATTTCAATGACAAAACAATGAGAGCAAGATTTTCCTTCCAGTCTGGCAGCTGCTTTCTCCGTAAATAGAATACCCAATAAAAATGTGAGCAGTCACGCTGGGGACAGCAGCTGACATGCCAAGCGTGATGAGGAACATATTCAAAGACACACAGTGGTGGAAAAATCTACTTAAAGGGGATATAACAATTTCAAAATTCAGACCATTAAAATGAAGGGTGGATGCCTACCTAGCTTTGAGGAAGCAGGACAAACCAATGCTGTCTAATTTACAAGGCTGTGACATTTACATCGATCCACTTTTTTTTTGCTTCTGCAAAAGCAGCCATGAATCTTCAGGCATAAGAGACCCAGCTGGCTCATGGATGCAACCGCTTCATGCATCTGAGCAGCTTCTGTTGGTGCAGCTTTCATGTAGCCTTTTGACAGAGAGGTGCAAAACTTTTCTGGGGTGAGCGGGAGGCAGCTGAAGTAATCCCGCGTGCTGGCTGTGAAAGCAGTGGCGAGTTCTGCAAGCTGTCTCACGGGCCGCTGAAACCTTTCTGCTCTACCTGCCATGCACACTGCACAGAGCTCCGGCAGTAAAAAGCATCTATCACAGGGGACACTGTGATTGACCTTTCAGCCCTGCTACCTCTGGAAGCTGCTGGCGTTTATTCAGGTAGCCTAGTAGATGATACTGAAGTCCAGTTTTTGCAGTTCCTGGCTTGGCATAGCTGTCAGAGCCCTTGGCTACCCTTTTACAGTCGGGAGGGAAGAAAAAGCATTTGGGAGCAGTTCAGCAAGGTGCCTGCCAGCCACAGAGGAAAACAAGAGCGAACAAGAGGCAGTAAATGAGAGGCGGGTTAGGACATAGCCAGCCCTGCCAGACTGGAGCAGAACTGGGCTCTGAGGACTGGAGGACATTTACTGGAAAAGAGTTTGCTGCATACGGCCTTTCAAGTATCTGAGATACTGCGTGACGCTTCGTGGCTCGTGTTTCTTCTTTCTCCTGATTGAGACGCCCCTCAATCCAGACAAAAGCATGGGCTTGGTGTGATTTTTCTGTACATACAGTAAGCCTGCAGAAAAGCAGATTTTTTCCAAGCCCTGAACGGCTGGGCTGTATTTGTCATACGAGTGTGGGGCAGAGACCAATGTGTAGGCAGAAGCCTTTAAGTATTGGTGGGATGCCCTAGAGGACTTGACTAGTCTGGACAAGAAATGGCACTTAGCCTTCTCCCAGCTGCTGCATCGCTGCATTATACACCCTGGTGAGGTGAGGGAGGCTTTCCCATGAAGTTTGGTTTTGACTGGGCCTGACAGTATGTACTTTAGCTCTAAAAGTCAAAACACCTGCTTCTTATTTCCATTGCAAGTACAGAGGAAAACGGCGTTATCAGGATCTCCGGTGTCTTGAGCAGATACTGAGAGGATAGGAGAGAGGCTTGCTTGTCTGTCGTCACACCCTGGCAACTGCAGAAAGGAGCAGCGACTATTAATCCGTTCAGCTAGCTTCTCTAGCCAGGATTCCTATGGCAGGAGACTTTCCTCTTCCACTTGCTCCTATCCTAGAAGCTTGCCGCATCACCATGAGCTCCGCAGGAGGGAGAAGAGAAACTGCAGCACTTTTTTACAGGCAAGGCAGTTGAGTCACTGGGATCCATCTCCTGCGTGCTGAACACGTTGACTGCTGCAGCAGAGGAAGATCTGCGGAGGGTGTGCATCCACTCCAGTCCTCCAGTGATCTTTTCCCACCTCAAAACATGATGTGCGTTTCAGTTTATAGCACGTGACATCGATTACTTCAGTACATTTGAAATCCCTTGGCAGTATTGCGCGTCTTATGCTTTGGGCTGTAAGTCGGATTTCTTGTTCTGATTTGCAAAACAACACTGGCACTCAGCTGTGTGTTATAACAAAGGTGGAGGGAAACAAGAATCAAAGTACATGAAGGAGGCACAGCAAAAACTGCTTTGTTTAGTTTTCCTAATGACTTTTTCATACAGTGAGAGGAGGGGACATATATACTTGCACATGTGGAAAGAAAAAAGCGCCAAACACCCCCCTAAGTGAACAAAACCCAGAGAACTGAGCCAACAAATTTTTCTGCAAGCTGTAGCAAGGCTGGTATTGGGATTCTGAGTTGTTCTGGGCTCAGGCATGACCCACTGTGCACGGTGGGGCAGAGGCTCTCCTTATTCCGCCTCTTCATTTTCCGGATCCCGAGAATATTCCATCTTCATAAAAATTTTGGTGTCACAGAAAGTACTGCCTAGTTCAGGATTCACTAGTGCCGAGGTAGACAGCTATCCTGACCCTGTAAGCCATATGCTCCAGAACTTCATACAGTCAAAAGCCATAGGAGAGACGCCATGAACCTCAAAAAGCCGCGCGGAAGGAGGGCGCCAAGAGAAGTCCCAGGCGGCTGGGAGCTCCGGCTCCCCAGGGCTGCGAGGCAGGGCTGGTGCAGATGTGCAGCAGGAGCCCAGGCCAGGGCAATCCACGCTTGCTCCTTCCCGCCTCTGGAGGTTCCCCAAAAGCAGCCTTTCCGACATCGCCTTGCTGGTGCTGTTCAGGCTATCCATGAGTGCCGCTCGCTCCACGCTAACCCATGCCTGCCTGGTACATGTGGCAGAGCCATCTGGCCTCCTCTCCCCCTGAAAAAAATAATTTCCCCTTTGAGAACAAGTAACTTTTTACTGGTCACCCCATTAACTGCAGGGCATTAGCACGCATTCATTAAAGTATACACCGCTGTTGTATTTATTGAACTAAAGGCTATACAAATCAGGCTGGATAAATATAAAAAAAGCCTCAGGTCACTTCTGCTTCTTCGCATGGCCTCTCCAGTATGGAAGGAGAAAATGTGTCTTCTATTTTCTGTACTCCTTGCAGAGCCACTCTTTTTGCTTCTTCAATTTTTTTTTTTTTTTCCTTCTTTAAGGTTGATAGCAAAGGACTGGAGTCACGTTGTTTATGATTCTTAGTCACTACATCCATGGGAAGAAATTACTCTTATTATTTCATGGTGCTGTACTCTGAAGCTCAACTCTCTCAGCCTTGTCCCACGAAGGGAGATCTGGCCAACAGCTTTTCAACACTCTCCCACATCAAGATGGATTTGCATTGTGGGGCTCCGATGAGAGATAAGACAGCGGCCAGTTTTCATGCATCTTCCTGAGAGCCAGGAAATGAATAAGTAGAAATGCTGCATAACTGCATTTCCAGCTCAGTACTGCTTACTTTTTACCGCCCCTCTCTTTACTTTGAAGTATTTTTTTGAACACACCATTCAAATAAAACGTGTATCTGTGCTCTCAAAGAGTGCGTGGATCAGACCCCCAAGTTTCTCAGAAAGCCCCTCAGAGCGCGGGCCAAGAGCAACCCAGGGGCACCGCGTGCGTCCTGCCCTCTCCGAGCACCTCGTGAGGAAGATGTGAGGGCCATGGCATCTGACCCCATCTCCTCACCAGCAGCCTCATTAGGTCAGGGAGCAAGAAGGGAAGGCGCAATAACGAGCCTCCAGCTGCCAATGAAAGCTCCTTCCAGCCGCCTGTGTGCCAAAAGCTACTCCTTTCTCTATAGCCCGAGCCAAAGTGACATGAGAGAAGCAATGAGATCTCTGTCCAGGGAGACAGTGACTGCCAGACACTAGCTTTGACTAATCCTCAGGAACACGGGAAGAATCAGAGCCATATTCTGGTCCCACCGCTGAACCTGCATCTTTTTGATGTGACGCCGTGCAGGGAGGAGGGAAGGGGTGGTAGGACCTGTGCTCGGGTGATGGCTTCCTCACTCCACGGGGATTCTGAAGCACTGATGCTGCCTCAGACCCACTGCTGAAGCACAGCAACTTGAGTCAATTTGTTTGGACATGGGTTTTAGAGTGCTCAGAAGTACCAGCAACCAAGTAAACCAGCCTCTGCCTTCAGTATGGTGGTTGTGGTACTGGGAAATGAGAGCACGCTCTCAGCATCTCCCAAAAAGGCTCAGGCTGGCATTTCCAGTCCTCTCGCAACTGTCTTAACTTGCAGGAAAGCAATGATTGTGAGTCATCCTTTCATCTTTACAACACTACTGAAGAAAAAAAAAGGGGAAAAAAAGACAGTGTGTGTAGCCTGGCCATGAAGTTGTTTGCTAAATAAAGTCAACTGTGCTTCTACTCTCCAGTTACGACGACAAGTGAAATACACCGTATCAATTTATGGGAAAGCAGATCACTAGGGAGAACTGTGATCAACTCATTATTTGTGCCTTCAGCATGATGTTTTAACAGTGCACTCTTTAACTAGACCCGACAAAAATGTAATTTCTGCTTAATTAACACTGTTAACATCTGCCCATTGCTTCCCAAGCCTTCCACCGCTTCCCTATGCCTGCCTGTATCTGCATTTTTGTGCCCACGGGCAATGCCCTTCTAAGGCAGCAGCAGGCATTGGCTTTGTTGTCTCTTGGCAGCCCTACCAGACCACCACGAACCTGGAGAATCAAGCCCTCCCCTTGCTGGGGTAAAAACAAAACTGCCATTATTCAAAGGGAAGGGAAAAATGCCTGTAGCTATGTTAAAAGCTCTTGTTTTTATTAGTGGAAGAAGTATTAACATTTCCCAGTGTGCTTTCAAGTTATAGTCAAGTATTTTGCCTTCAGTTTGGAGCTGCTTGTAAAAACAGCCAAGCCATACACAGCCCATAACGCGAGGACGATCAGCTCCGAGCTCACCTCCTACAGCAGCGGGCAGAAGCTGGCATGCAGCCTTGGAGGCTGAAGGACCTCCCAAGGCTGATTTGAGAGTTAAAGCCCTTGCTCTTCTCCAGTGGGGAGCAAATTTGCCTATGTACAACCAGAAACCCATGACAGAGGTAAACAATACTGGTCTAAAGTGCCACTAAGTATTGATACCATTCCTCAGAAAGGCCTAGCATTGTGAAGTCAAATGGCAGGAATCAAGAGGACGAGATAGTAGCTAAAATGCAATACATGAGTCCAGCTTCACGGGTGGTTATTGCCGCAGACCTCCACTGAACCCAGCAGATTGCTACCTACTTACATTTGGTGCTTAATCTCCAGCCTGGAGAGAGCTGCAACAGCCAGGAGCAAGGATGGAGCTGCAACTGGGCCGGGGTCTTGAGGCATTTTCAATTAGCACAGAGCTAATTAATTGGCAGCTTGGTTTGAACTGGAGGATCCCTTTAACGGAGTAAGGAGCTTTTTGAGTAAGGATGCCAAGATCTGGCCCGTTAGGTTTAACATTTTAATCTGCTGAGTGTTATCGCTGCTCTAATCACAGCCACAGCGGACTCCTTGAGCAGCTGAAGATGAGGCCACTGGTAACCCCTGCTGTGCTGCACAGGTGAAAGCTGTCACGTGCCTTTACAGAGGAAGTAAGGTATGTACAGAAACTCATCGTTTTCCAGTTGAGACAAAACTATCCATTAATATCTGACACAGAGCATACCCTGGAAAACTGGAAGCAGATATTCGCAGTGAGCAAATCCCAGCAGGCCTAACGCACATGTGATGAACCAGTTACCAATACTCAGTCCAGGAAGCTCCGCCACCAGGGATGGGTAGTGTTCCTCTTGGTATTTCTAGGCCTAGATGCCCTAGGTGCCATTGCTCTGCCAGACTAGAAAACACGCTTCTAAAATCCAAGCTCTCACTGCAGTCAGCACAGAAGAATTTTAGGCAGGACAAATCTTGATTTAAGGTCACACACACAAAGATAACAGCAGAGTTCTCTTCTTAATGTTACTTGCTTGAGACATTTCCACTGCAGCTGATACATTAATTACACCACTTTTTTTTTTTCCCATCCATTCTTTAAAGGCTTACTTGTAAAATCTTCTTGTTTGGAGTGGCTTCATTGCACCTGCTCTCTCCAGGCTGTGGCGTTCCATTGCTTTTGTTTATTCTGTGCTACTCTCCTCTAGCGATTCGCTGGGCACTGTGAAGGCGGCTGACACCCATTACAGAGCGCCGTTTGTTCCCGACAGTCGGCGGCCGACGACGAGCCTCCTTGGCTCTGACGGCAGGCTGCAGCCCGCTGAAAGCGGCTGGAGGGGAAGCGGGCAGATGCTCAGCCCATGCGAAGAGGGCCGATTACCATTGCAGCAGGGAGGAGAAACACACGCAAAATCAACATACCTGCACTTTGTCCCAAGTCCCGTGCCTGCGTACTTCCCTTTCAGAGGCACAGCCGTACGCTGCCTCTGCTTCAGGAGCTTTCTAGAAAGCACGACGTGCTGGTAGTACCTGCGTGCATCCAGCACCGAGGATTAGGGGTTGCCGTTTCAGGGGGCTGTGCAGCCCACCAGCAACCCGAAGGCTGCCTAATAGAGGATTTTGGCACTGAAAGCCCTAACCATTGAGCGCTCGTTCTGCAGGGTGTGGTTAACATGTCGAGGCACCCCATGCAAAGACGGGGAGAAGCCTCAGGTGGGACGTGTCACCAGCCAGCCCGCTGAGCTGGCAGATGCCTGCGGTGGGACACCCCACGGCTCCAACAGTCGCGTGGAAATGCCTCGGCCTTTCTGGGGTGCAGAACCTCATCATTTCTCTTAAGAGGTGGCTCTGTCCATGGCTATTTCCAAATGAACGGGCACTGCGCTTTTGGGATGCCAAGCAGTGGTGGCGGTACGTCCTGCTCTGCAGGGACGTGCTCCTTCTGTCGCCTGTCCTGGGAGGCTGCAGCACCAAGAGGCTAAAAACCATTTTGGGTGGAGGCTTGTCTCCAAGCTCTCCCTTGCTCACTGGATTAACAGAAAGGAAGGCAAGGGCTTAAATTCCTCAGCATGAGATGGAGGTCCTGATTCCTCAGATGCTGTGGTCCATGGCGCTGACGTGGTCAGCTGTGCTGCGGCAGGTAAAGGGAGGCTTAGGGAGCAGGGCGTGGGGGGCGGATTTTCCTTGGCTGCAAGAATGACCTTTGGGAAGGAAAATTAGTCTAATGCTCCAGTACAGGTCAGGGTATGTATTGTGGGTGTACATATTGTATAATTCGTCTTGTGGTATAAGGGGAAGGAAAGATCAGCCACAACACCTGCATCTCAGGGGGGTTTTCTTTTCTTTTTTTTTTTTTTTTTTTTTTTTACTTTTTACGATGCTAACAATGGAACAAAGATTAAATCAAAGAAGAAATCTGTCTCATCAGCAGAGACATTCATTAATCAGTCCTCTTGCAAATGTGATTCTGGATGACAGACTATTTCAGCATTACCAATCAGAGGACATCATGCTGAAAACACAGGCAGATGCAGTTTTATTCAAGGGATGCAATGAACAGGACAAAATCAACTGGGCAGGGCCTGGAGGGAGAATATTACCTGCAGCTCACAGAGAAAAGATCCCATCTCTGGAAGTGGCATTTCAAAGCAAATACCTTTGGGGTGGCAAAGACACAAGCTGGGCCTCTCTAAAGCAAGCTAGAAGTGACCTCCAAAGGGAAAATAAAAAGGATTTGTGTCCTAGTTTTGCATCTTTATGACGGATAAAGGAGGACAGGTGGGAGAGGAGGGTTAGTTTTCTTTCCACCACATTGTACTTCTGCTCTGATGTTTCATTTTTTGTGCTGCTCTAAACATTCACATCTTTGCTTTGGCAGTGTTGTGTTTGTGGTGGCTGAAGAATAACTGCAAAGGCAGCACAGCAGCAGCTGCTAAAAAAGCAAAGTGAATACGTGAATATCAGTAACTCCTTCGACAAAAGCAATGGTGGCTTGCCTGAACGCTCTGATTTTCCTGACTTAATGAAAGCGGCTAGAAATTCAATTACTCCCTCTGACCTCTGAAAACCAATTTCTAACTTCCCAGGCTGTAAGTTACACAAACTTTTTCTGAAGTGAAGTGATCAGAAGGCTGGATCAAGCCTATCACCTCGGCAAGGGGTAGGGAGCGAGAGCATCCTCAGGGTCCAAGAGCCAACTGGAACAGCTCCAACTGGTGACGAAAAGCAAGATTACCTCTGCACAGAAATCTAGTCATGGGGACGTCTCCACAGAGATGCAGCACCCACATGGATTGCAACCTACCTTTCGGGTTGCCAGCACGCAGAGTTGGAAAGCAAACAATCAAACCAATGGAAAACATTTTCAGGACAACGGCTGGGCTTGCGCTGATGAAAGGCATTTTCTTCACGAACAACATCAAAGGCTGCGCCTCATCCCTGTACGCGGGGACAGAGCCCCGGGGTCGGTGCGCGTGCCTTTTCCGCACCACGCGACCCCTCTGCACCTGGAAATAGCTGCAGATGTGTAAATAAACAACCTCTCCCGCCGAAGACACCGCTGCTTCTTGTGGACGTGGTGGTGCTTCAGAAGAAAGATACCATTTTGGCAAACGCATGTTAAGTGGCGGAGGAAATACAAAGCATAAACACTCTTCTTCTTCTGCCACTCACCAATTCAATGCTCAGGTCAAATGGGCGGTAGAAAGTATTCTCAGAATTATGCAAAAAAGTAATAAATCACTGGGATTGTGACCCACAGGGGTGCTCTACTCCTATGTCCAAGCACACCCTGGAGTGTGAAGTTAGTACAAAGAGAGGATATTTTTATTGATAAACATTATATTGTCTTAGTGTAGATGTCTGACATTATTAAATTAAATGACAAAACATTTATAGTTCATTCTAATAAAACTTTTTGATATTCCATAGACAATAGTGCTGTGAATCTTGTTTATAGTATAACACATTAAAAACACAGAAATACAAGTTTCTAATTTCATAGGTTACCAGCAAACAGAGAAAAATGCATGCTTTCATTTCTGTTAAATTTGTAACTTACACAGGCAAGTGGAACAGCTATGCATCGACTATTCTACAGCGAGTTGTAAAACAAACGTACAGAAGGACTGACCTTATAATACTTGTACAAGTATGACAAAACCATTGTAACTCATTTCAAAAGGTAACAAATGTTTTGTCTGTGGCTCCAACCATTTTAACACTCCTAAGCTGACTTAATAAAAGCTATTTTGAGTAGATCGTGTTACTAGAAACCACCAATTATTTTGTTTGCTGGCTGGCTGTAAATGAACATACAGGATACGTGCCTTTGCACCCGGTTCCACCTACGTTTTCTCCCTTGGGGTTAGAAGCATCACAGGATCTTCCCCCTCAGTGAAAAGGAACCCAGACAGTGTGGTTTGATCCCAAATCAAACAAAAGGTGCTCGTATCAGTCACTTTTATTGCTGTGCTTCCCGCAGCTTTGATGCCGTACCGCACCATGAAGTAGAAAACCCATCGCGCACACAGTTCAAGGAAATGGGAACGGTTTCATCACAGCCTGTTGTAGAACAAGCCGTGCTGGGCATTGCAATCAGCGGTCTAAGACTTCAGTAATGGTACAAACCCAAGCTTTCCCTAATAGCTCCACAAAATTATCAGATCGGGACAGCTAACTGCTGGGCCATGAGATGCCCGAAACACCCCACGCCCCCCCCAGTTGCTGGGACTGGGGCCCCCCCGTGTGCCTGGCGGCGCAGAGCCGACCACCTGGGCTGGCTCCGACTGGGCTTATTAGGTCAGGGACAGCGCCCCGCAAACAGGACGGTTTGGGCTTGGCTCTGAAAAAGGCTGGAAGGGGCTAAAAGCGGCCCCCAGGTGGAAAGAAGCTGCCTGTCCTTACACCAGGGGACCTGCAAACTCACCTCAGCCGCGGGGGCACCGGCGGGCAAAGCCCTTGCGAGGAAAATAAACCAAAGGGAAGTTTCTCAAGAGAGGCTGCGCCCAACAGCAGCGGCGAGCAGGGGCCCAACGCTTCTGAGAATTCAGCCGTGCTTTTTAGTGCATAAATGGGAGCTATCACAAGTGCTGAGCTAACGAAAGCCTGGTCAAAAAAATGCTAGATGAGCCAGGGGAGGAGGAGGTGCAGGGGAGGGCAGGGGCCCCTGAAACTTGTGCAACACACCTGAGGATTACTGGGTCTGCCCGCTCACCTTTTCTACTGAAATCCTGATTTACCAGCGTGAGAATTCCCATTGCCACGCTTGTGCCGGGGCTGCAGGCAGAAGTGAACTTCACCCTGCGGGGCTGCTTGCCACACACCCGTGCCCGTGAAGCGTGGCCTGCCGAGACGCACCAGTCCTGCCCTCCGGCACGTCCCCGTCGGCTGAGGCTCCGACGGATGCACTAGCAACGGGAACACCTGAACCACTGCCAAACCTTACCGAGGGATTTCGGATTGCACAGGACTACAACAGACAGCAAACACCACCCCCACCCACCCCAAATCCCCAACAAACGTCTTCCCAGTTTGGTTTCAGTCTTGAAAATTTTCATTGAAATTCACATGGACATTCAACGTGAGGATGAACGTCACCTGCCATTCGCTCATCATCTCTTACGCGTGCTGCCCGCATCAAGGGCCTCGCAACGATTCTCAGCCTACAAGGACAGGCAGGGAAGCCAACAAACTACTCCTCAGGGGAACATTAAGTAAAATTTGTCCCTAAATCTTCAATGCAAGGCGAAGTTCACTGCATACCAGCTCTCCTCTCAGGCGTGCAGGTTGCTGCTAGCCCGTTTACAGAACTGTTTATGTACCAGGTAAAACACGTACTTGTGAAGCCAGGGTAAACACCAAGCCAGAGGCATTGGTTTTGGCATCTCTCTCCCCGAGAGAGGGATGAAGTATTTCTCCCTGGGAAGAAACACCTTTCATCAGAAGGGCGAGAACTGGAAAGATCAAACGCTCCTCAGGCAAGCCTCCGCATAAATGCAACCCCTGCAAAACTCGCCAGTATCCTAATTGCACAAAACCCAGCTTTTTGTGATGCCGTATTACTCTCGCTTGCACTTGCTCTCCATGAGTGCTGAATAATCACAGAATCGTACCTTGTGTCCTTTGCTTCTGTCATCCATTTTAAAAAAAATCCTTAAGAACGATGTTATTCCGCAAACACCTTGCTTTGGCTTCTTTCAGGAACTTGTTAGTTCCAGTTCTGTGCTTGCTCATTTGACCCAAGCACTGTGCGATTTCACAATACCATTTTGGGGTACAGAAGGGTATGCTGCACTCGGGATTTGACTCAGCAGTGAGAATTACTGAAGGAAAAGGATTAATTCTGAGAATCTAGAACAAACAACTTGGCTGAGCTCTGTGCTTGACAGAAGGTGGAAGCTCACTTCATGCCAGTCTCGAACACCATACAAACCTTTGTGAAAGACCGATGCAGTACTTTACACAACCAGCCTTTATCTTCCAATTTTTCCTTTTCTAATCTGAAAAATCCCCAAGTCTTTAAGAGCTGATGAAATACAGGCTGCCAGTGCCCTCCCCACAAATACGCTGCCTGTGAAATGACTCCGTTGCTGCTCCTGTATTTCCCAACAACAAGCCCTGCTGTAATCCACACCAACAGCGATGACGTGACCTACCTGAAACCAAAGCTGTGCGGTGGAAATAGGGAAGTGTTGCATTTGCGTGTGGTGGGACCGCTTTTACTGCAGGGTTTCAAGGTGGAGATCCTCGCCTGCTGTAAATGGTAACCACTCTGTCATAAAGCCGGGACCATAAACGTCAGCTTCTCCCAGGCATTTGCTAGTACATGACATCCATTTTAAAGAGAGATCTTCACATTTAACCAGAGCCGTTTACTGTTAAAGAGGGCTGGGGAAAACTAGGCGGAGGAGGCTTTCTTCCTTACTCACAGAAGATTACTAAAAAAATAAAAACCCCCTAAAAAATTCTACTTATTGGTATCCTATGAAATGTGAATTTTAACTATTGCAAATGGTACCTTGTGACAGAGATACTACAAACATTAGAGTTCAACAAGTATTTGCTATTTATATATTTCTGCTCTTACAGATCCAGAGGTGAGCGTCGCTGGGCCCGTCAGCACTCCTCAGCTTCTCTACGAGTGTCAGCTACAAAAAGCATCTGAGAAGGTCTTACCACGTTTTGTGGCCCCTCAGAAGGACAGTACAATGCTTTTAAACGGCTTAGGCTGCTTGGTCCCTGACTCAGGAAAACCCGGCCTTAGCTTTAGGTGGGGACTGAAATTAGGTTCCTAAATCTTCTGCCAGCATGGGGAAACATTTTCTTGAACCAGGGGCTCAGCAATTATTGTATGATAAATAAATAAATAAAATGTATAAATACTTCAGTGCAGAATTTCCTGACCTCCTTCATGTCTCATGCATGCTCTTTTTTTCTTTCAAAACTGTCTTTATGTTCAGAAAATGCAACTGGAATTTCATATGACTAGCAATAATTACAATTAGAGCTATTACTGAATGTACAGAGATAAGCTGTTTAAACTTTTTGCCTGCTGCATTATGGATATGCAGCTGCCATGCACCATTCACAATACCTTGCTAATACAACGTGGGAACAAATAAAAACCAGTAACCACCCCTTGCGTTTATAAACAGACGTGTGTGAGTATCTCAAATACTGACACACTTCGCATCTTAGCAGTGCCACGACAGGGCTTTATTCCCATGCAGATGGCAGATGGCTGCCCCAGGGCTTCATTTTAACAACACTGGACACAGTAGGTAAAGCGTGTATATACCTATGCTGCTTGAATAGAAATCTATGTTCATACAGTTAAAAAAAAAATGCCAAAAATCTGCCAATGAATTATATGAACTTATGACCGAGTTCCTCATTAAAAGTAGTGTAGTCTGGCTTCATAAAGCGTAAGAGGCCCAGCTCAGATCTGTAATCACTCAATCGGGTCAATTATGTTTATCGTATAATGAGTATCTCTGCATAACTGGAACTAAGCAGGGTTGTACCCATTTCATTCATTTTGAGGCCACTTAAGATATAAAGGATCCTCCTATGTGCAAATTTCCCTTTGAAGCGTCTTTGACAAGACGTCCTATGAAAAGTCCTCCCACATACTGTGTAACGACCTGTTATTCAGTGGCTTGGGGCATTTTAAAGGCAGACAGTGGGCTTACACTGCTTCCGAGTCAGGCTGGTTGAGATCGGTATGCCAAGCAAAGACCTCATAGAATCACAGAATCACTTTGGTTGGACAAGCCCTTTAAGATCATCGAGTCCAACCTTTAACCCA
>BOSO01016144.1:12752-32592 GCA_018403395.1 Gorsachius goisagi | reverse complement strand
TAAAAGCCAAACACTTCTGGGAGCACACTGGTGTTGGTACCGTCACCTTCCTCCTTGGACCTGAAGATGCCAAGAGGATTTTCCAAGCCCTGGGCTTGTGGAAGGGCATGAAAGCAAAGATGATGACTGCACTGTGCTCCAGAAATGCATTGCAATAAAAATCTGCTTCTAAGTCACTGCACCCCTGCAACGACAGCAGCCTGGGAGCAAGGGGACATAAAACTTCCCTGCTTCTCCCAGTTAAACTTGCACTTTTGCTGTACAAGAGGACACAGCCCAGCAGTGCCCAAGCACAGCACACACCCCAGTCCCGAAACCAGCCCCCGCGGACCCCAACAGCACTTGTGTGAAGCACTAATTAGTGACAGACTTGCTATGAATATTCCAAACAGCATTTCCCTCTGAATCAGCCTGTGTCAGCAAAGGGCAACGTTTTGAAGGCTGGGAATAATTTTGAGGCACTTATGAGAGGAAGGCAAAGAAACTTGAAACTTGCTGACTCCCCGGCATTATTTGGGCATCCAATGGTTTAACACCAGCAGTGTCACCCACGGGGAAGGTGCCGCTGTCACACGCAGCGGAGGTGAGGTCATCACGCTGATGCAAAAGGCTCGTGCGGAAAGTCTGATCTAGAGTGATTAATTTAGAGATTTTACATTTTTATTTCAGTGCTTTCCTGTTTTGACAGGCGACTGAAATGCACATAAAAAGAGGCAAGGTAAAGGGGGGAAAAGAAAAAAAAAAAAAAAAAAAAAAAAAAAAGACACATTTTGTACTGGCAGCAGCTTGAGTTGCAGGAGGAGGGAAAACACAGGAGCAGATTGCGAAGTCCAGGCCAAGCAAGTGACCTTACGCTCGGAGTGTTGGAGGGAAAAAAAAAATACATTGATGCTAACCACAACATGCCCCAAAATCTGAGCTTAAAACTGCTCAAGCAGCCTCTGCAAAACTAAAAGGACCCCACTGCATTGTCCTTCCTCATCCTACCCTTCTCCACCTGACACTGTCGGGGGGTTTTTCTTATTCTTATGAAATAATTGAAAGGATGCTGAGGCTTTGGCTTTAACCACAGCAGAGAAATGATGCATTCTGAAATCATAAGAAAAGGAGGCAGAAGAAAAGCAGGCTCCGATTTTCTCGCTATTCATGTCAGGTGAGATGAGTCATTTATGCCAGAAGACGTTGGAAAAGAAGGCTTTTAAGGATTCATAAAAAACAGAACGCATGCAGAAAAGGCTGTTAAGAGGAGAGGGTTGCAATTAACACTGTTACCGTATCACTAACATGTATCTGTGCTGAAACCACTGGGGATTTTAAGCCATTTTCACAAATATATTATTCTATTTTAAGGATAGAATTGAGCTTCTTAACACTAACCGGGAAAACTGCCTGGGAAGGCAGAGCAAACCAGTTGGATTCCTGAGCCAGATGGAGCCACTTTGCCCCTGATCAATCACTGTCTGTTATTATCCTTAAATGACCCCCAAAATAAAATACATCCTAGAAAATAAACACAATTTTTGCGCTAACCACTCAGCTTTCGGCATTAACAGCCTTCCCCCAGACTCAGTGTTTTTAGAAGGAACAGTGAACGTTACCAATAGCAACTGCAAAATGTCCCATCAGATTCAGATGCGGATTGTTCTATACAGAATTGATATGACATAATGGTAATGATTCCAGAAATTAAAACCACTTTATTTTTGCAGTTACTGCCCACTAGGCACTGATTTAAACCGCTGCTCCTCACAGGGAGGGACCGACCTGGCTGGGTCTTTCTTTTTGCACTGCAACACCGCCTTTGGTTTGGTTTAAAACCAAGATGGGGTTCGATTTCATCCCTTCTGCCACGCCATGGGTGCCACTCAGCATGCTTCCTTTTGGCCACAACCTTGAATCCTTGCCCTTACCGTAATGCACCCAACCTAAAAATAAGGAACTGCGAGGCTGCACAAAGACACGGCTGTAAACAGGATTTACAGAGGTAACACAACAAGAGGTGTTCAAAATAAACACGTACTGAGGGTGCCGCCTGTGACCCTGGATCTTGCCACCAGTCCTGGTTTCTGCTCAGAGTCACGGGCTTGCTCAGGAGTCCATATATATCTATTATATATATGGACTATTTTAATACACAGATTTGTATGTGTATAATGCATTATAGATATAATAGTATTATATAATGTTGATATAATAGTATGATATATTGTTATATAGACAATGCTATAATAAATATATTATATATAACACACACACACACATATATATAATGTCTATGCATGTGTATGTCATACATGTGATCTATTGCACAAACTGCAAACTAGAAATTAATTTTGCAGCTCCCAAACTGGCCTTCTCACCCATGAAGCTCTTCAGCCCTCTTTCTGGCCAGCACATATCTCCCTTTCTCCCTTTAAGTGAGCACTGCAGATGAAACTGGATGCCTCGAGGCTTTCTTAATGCCAGTCTGAATCCGGCCCAGCCAGATCTAGTACGGATTAAAAGCTGTTCTCCTCCCTTGGATGTTAAGTGACCTTATTACAGCAAGCGGTTTGTGTTCCCACACCGCTGTGCTCTGCACCAACCAGCAAAGCCAGGAGAGACCTAGAAACGCATCAACCCTGTGGACTGAAACAGCCCCGACTCCAAGGCAAAGCTTTCTCCTGCCCAGGCACAGGCGTAATGGAGCTAGGGAAAAAACAAACAAGCAAACAAACAAACAAATACATCAAGGAGATAAGAGTTTATTCATACCAACAATTTTCTGCAGAAATGTTGTTGGTATGATGGGGTGTGCGTCAGGAGGTGAGGGAGGGATGCTGGAAGCAAAATGTAAGATGTAATTTTCCTGGGAAAGTTAAATGTGCCCTAGAATAGCAAACCCAACCTTTTGTAGCGAGCTCCTATATTTCTTGGACCTTAACAAACATCAGCCGACCCCTCTCCAAAATCCCAGGTCTTCGCAAGGTCAAAGAAAGAAAATTACTATGGATTTTCCAGTGAAGAGTGCAGTTGATTTGTAAGGGATATAAATATTTTTCCCTAGGTTGCCATCTCAGGATTCAACTAGTGGTCCTTAGAAAACCTAGTCCAATTAACTTGGGTTTTTTCCTATGATGATGATTTTTTACATGCACAACCATATTCTAGAGGTTTCTGACTCCAGACGCTGCCGAACCCCCAGCTCCATAAGGGCTGCCAGCAAGACCTTTGCTTCCAGCAGCCCCGAAACACTCGACTGAAACAGGAGCAGCAGGTCCCACGGCCACTTGCACACTTCGTTACACCTCCTGCAACATGGTTTAGGTGAACTGATGTTGTTTTGGAGAAATTCATGTGCTCTCAGGAAAGGAGTTAATCCTTTTTTTCTTTTACAAGAGGAGACAACCGCTCCTCCATCAAGCGGAGCTCTTGTTTCCAAATCACTACACAAGCATTAATGTTAATCCCCAGGCTTCCCCGATGCTGCTCGGGGTTATCACCAGTACAAAAGCGAGAAGCAGGGCTTAGAGATGAAGTGGTTCGCAGGGAGGCCGCATGCATTTCTGCTTTTCAAGGGTTTGAAGTGGGGTAAGTTGCCACAAATCAGCTCTCAGAACGCCCCGGATTAAAAGACGTTTGGTCGCGGTCGGGTGGGTGGGTGAGTAACGGTATCTGCGTTACACAAGGGGATTAAGCACAGAGATTAGGGCTTGTATTTTTCACAAATGACTTCTGATTTTGGACGGCTTAATTCTTTATCACGGCACAAGTTTTTGACAGCTGAAAAATCAGGCACTAGCATGTTAATTCCAGGCAAGAACAAGAATTGCAGTACGCAGAAATTAAAAGCCATTTTTCAGCTATTAGTCCTACTTATTACATACCTTCTTTTCCTGCACTAATTAGGCCAATTAAAATTTTCTTACTGTACTTCGAAGATGGTTGCAATGCCTCTCTATAAAACACTTAAGCGCCAACAAAGCAAACTCACATTATTGCCACCGATTCTGCTCCAGGGCGGGAGCCGAGTCTGCAACCCCAGGCACCCAGCCCTGCGTGACCAGATCGTGTGGTTGCAGAAAGACTTTCAAGTAAAGCACATTTCCTGGCCTGGAGACGTGCACATTTTGCCAAATCTGCTTCGGAGCCACGGTTTTTCTGTTCCTCCCCCCTCCCCGGCCCGGCATCGGAGAAGGGAGCACGGATTCCGGGAGCGCCGGGCTGGCACAGGCTTCCCCAGGCACACGGCGAGCTGCAGGCAGGGCTGAACTCACCGCCACGCTCGCCTTGCAAACGCGGACCCCGATAACCTTTCAGGTCCTGCTGGCTGCTACGACACCAGTCCTCGGCACTTGGTCACCCACCGCCAGCACCGACGGAGGAAATCAAACCCGAGGCACGTGGCCAGGATGCTTTTCAGCTGTGCCATCTGTACGGGGTCATGGTAATTCCCATGTGAGCAGGCGTTTTCTTTTATTTCATCCCCAGGTTTTTAAGTGCTTTTCATCTTCAAAAAAGAATTAGTTGTTTGGTTTTTTTTTTAAATATCACCAACCCCCTGCTTTCTGCTGCAAGTGAAACTAAGAAAATACTCAATTTTATTGGCGTACCAGGAATGTTCACCCCCACTTTCTAACATCTCAGCCTCACTCCCTGTCCTGCCCTCACCAAGGCAGAGCTACGACACAAATCGCTCGGCGCTGGCCCCTCTCGACACTTGAACACAGCGGGCTTCTTTTCAGC
This sequence comes from Gorsachius goisagi, assembly GCA_018403395.1. Taxonomy (NCBI): domain Eukaryota; kingdom Metazoa; phylum Chordata; class Aves; order Pelecaniformes; family Ardeidae; genus Gorsachius; species Gorsachius goisagi. The sequence continues at coordinate 27,867 of BOSO01016144.1, read as the reverse complement.
CGTAAGAATTTGAATGAAACGGGCAATTCAGCCGAGCCTACGCAGGCAGTTCACCACAAGTTCATTTTAACGCAGCCCTACAGCTTTACCTGTCACTGAAACCAACCCAAATAAACCCATGGGGCTCCATGTGGATTTTTAGCACCGGTCATGAGCAGGTTTGGCACAGCCCTACAGGCATCATCCCCCAGAGAAGAAAACCAGCAGACCTGGGCTCATATCCCCCACCCCACCCCAGACGAGGCATTTTGCAAGCTGAGCTGAGCCTCTACAAATCCTTTACAATGTGGAGCCGGAAGGTCCATCCTCCCAAAGCAGCGTCCGCCCGGATGGAGGCCCATGCCGTCGGGCTTTCTCATTGCACGTGTTGAATCCCAGCCCAGGGGACATCGCTCCGGGCTGCCCCGCACCGCGTGTCCCTGGTTATACCCACACAGGCAGCATCATACTGGGATAGACAGAAAAACAGCGCTTTATGCCAGTGTACATCATTACACCGTACCCCATCCCTGCAAAGGCTTGGATAAGTATAGATAGACATATATGAGTACATCTGGATATGTATGCCCACAGGTTTGTTTCCTTTCCATCACAGAGGCTTCCCCTCCAGGCGTTCAGAGCAAGATGCTGAACGTGGTGATTCCTCCCTACCAGGCTGATTCCCTTCAGCCAGGGGTAAAATCCTGCAGGATCTCCCTAAACGGGACACAGGGAAAAGGGATCCCACCAGCAGAGATCAGGTTACGATGCCGTCGCTCAGATGTCTAAACCGCTTCGCTGGAGATTTATCTGAAAGTTGCAAACTCAGCACTTTACCCAGAATATCCTGACATTATTTCCCTTAAAGGCCCAGTTTCTGGAGCTCAGGGAGAGTTTCGGTTTTCTTTAACAGCAAAAGCCAGAAGAAAACTTCCAACCTGAATCCTCAAAACCCATGAGATAAAACTTAAAGAAGTAAATAAATAATCACGCCTACATCTCAAACTGTATTGTGCTTAAAACCTCACCGCTTTCAAACCATTTTCATGAGTTACATGGCTCTGATTTGAGGGTTTTTTCCCCCTCATTCTATGCTAGCAAGTGGTGATGCCGCTAGCCAGCCAGCTGTTTGGAAACAACCGAAAGATGTTGGGAAGGGGGCGTTGGGAGGAGAGGAAACCCCGGTAATACAAGCTGAAGTGAAAAGCACTGATTCATAAATCTGAGTGGAGTGGCACAAATAGGATACTGCCTAACTGGTGAAATTTATTCTCCAGCATCCTCCCAATACTGAAAAGGCTTCAACGAAACCCAGGGCTGAACAGCCACAACAATGCTGAGGCCCACGGGGCATATTTTAGGAGAGGAAATTAATAGAACTAACTGCAAATAATCATCTCCCGAAAGAGCCCGAACAACCTCCAACAGCCACGCTTGCCTCGGCAGGCTCCGATTTCCATTTCTGGGGAGCGAGGCGGCTGGGAATTTCCCTCCTGCCTGCGGGGCTGGGTTTGGAGCGCAGAAACCTCCCAGAGGAAAGTCCTATCTGGGGGTCACTTTGCTTGAAAAACTCTTTATTTAGCCAATATGCATCCAAACCTGGATGCAGCTGCAGTTTCTCAGGGCTCTCCGGGCTTTCTTGCTCAGCATCCTGGTTCCTGCTGGTGCATCGCTCCCCTCCTCGCTGTTTTTCAGCGATGCGACCCCTCTCCCGTCCCCACCCCCATCCCCAGGGCATCTGCCCACTCCTGTCCTTACTGATGCCTCCCACTACGTTCCAACCCGTTCTCTTTTTCAACAATTCACATCAGCAGCAATGCTTGTACACAAAACACAACGAATTACAGAAGCCCAGAAAAATGGCCACGTGCTTCCCAGCACTGACATTTGAAACGATCAAAAAAAGATGCATTAAAAACAAATATTACTTATCCTCCCATGCCCATTAGGTTCTTTTTCATCAACACATAAATCAAAGAACTGTGTTTATTCCAGTTTATTCCCCATATTCTCCTAAATATTATTCTAGTTTATTCTGCTGCAGTTTTAAGATTAACCAGGTTGTTTCACAGGGGAAGAAAAACTGGGGGGGGGATATAAAGATATTCCCCACTCCCGTTATGTCAGAGGAGCTGAAGACAGCTAAAACTCCAGTATCATGCCCTTACACTGATGACAAGAAAAACCATCCACGCTGGTCTGAGGAAAGGAGAAAAGTTCCAGGGTAGAAAACAGGATAAACAAGCATGATTATTCCCAACTAAATATTAGGCCAAGCACGTCTGCCACCTGGGGTGCTCAGCACCCAGGTACCCCCAAGCAAAGACCCTCATGGTCCCTCCACCTCCAGTTTTATGAAAGGAAAATAAAACAGGAAAAAGTGGCAGATATCCTATATATAGAGAGGAGATTATCTCTCTCTCTCCCCCCACCCCACCCCCCTTTCCCCCTCTCTCTCTCTAAAGATAAGGGGTCCTGGATGACGAGTCACCAAAGAGTTTATGGTGGAAACTCTGCAAGTTGGATAATTTGAAATGGGACGAAGCACTTGAACTCGTGCACAAGGAATGCAGGTCCCAGAAGGGAGCGCGGTGACCTAATTGTTCTTTTTCTTCAATCTGCTACATTCATTTCCTAATGCTTTACAAATGTTATCCCCATTCCCATGGTTTGCATGTGTTGTTTAAAGCCATACAGCCACCATCAAGGGAAACCAAGTAAAACAAACAAACGAAAAACCCTAAAATAACCCCCACAGAACAACTTTTCATGTTGTGTCAGGTCACAAAAGTTTCAGTTTTATATGATTTCTCCCTCTGAAAAAGGGGAGCTATCCCTCTCTTCCCAAAGGCCGCGTGGGGCTGGGGCAGCCGATGGGGACGTGCAGCGATGTTGGGTCAGACCTGGTACCCGACCGCAGAGAGCTCACCCAAGCATCCCAAGCACAGCACACACATGCATGTGTGCACACCCAAGAGCAACATTTACAGTCACAACACAGGAGTATTTTCAAATTTTGCGTTTTAGTATACTTTTTATATTTTTACCCAACTGGTTAACACTTCCTATATCTGTGTGTGTATCCCAAAAATTTACTTGGATGCCAGCTGTCCCCCCCCCCGGGTGGTTTCAAACAACCCCCTTCTGTACAGCTCAGCCCTTTAGCAAGTTCTCTGCATGTGTTTTTGCCAAATCTGGACCTGTTTCCACTTTTCTCCTAATGTTGACATGTACCCACCTTCCTGCTAAAGAGCCAACTGCTGCTAGAAATTTTACATATTACATAGGATACTTACATTTCTCTGTAAAAAGCTTCTCCAAATGACCACAGTGCCAACTCATTAAATTAGATCTTCACTTTAAGAGACTGACACAGCTACCAATAAAATACCATTTCTATTTCTTTTAAATGCTACCTCACAAACCAGACAAGAGTTTGAGATTCACAGAATCCCAGAATGGCAAGGGTTGGAAGGGACCTCAGGAGATCACCCAGGCCAACCCCCCTACTCAAGCAGGCTCACCCAGAGCAGGGAGCACAGGACAGCGTCCAGGTGGGCTTTGAATATCTCCAGAGAAGGAGACTCCACAGCCCCCCTGGGCAGCCTGGGCCAGGGCTCGATCACCCTCCAAGTAAAGAAGTTCTTCCTCACGTTCAAATGAAACCTCTTCTGCTTCAGTTTGTGCCCATTGGCCCTTGTCCTGACGCTGGGCACCACTGAGAAGAGCCTGGCTCCATCCTCATGACACCCACACTTAAGATATTTGTACGCGTTGATGAGGTCCCCTCTCAGCCAGATCTCTTCTCCAGGCTAAACAAGCCCAGCTCCCTCAGCCTTTCCTCATAGGGGAGATGCTCCATTAAATTAGATCTTCACTTTAAGAGACTGCCACAGCTACCAACAAAATACCGTTTCTATTTCTTCTCAATGTTACAAACCAGACAAGAGTTTGAGATTCATCTTTCTGCCAGTTCAGGATTGTCAGGTTAAAACAACTTTCAGGGACTTTTTTTTTACCTGTCAGATATCCCTCGTTATGCAAACGGCACGGGGGGAAGCTTGTGGCTGAATGCACCTGGGTAGCTGATGGTTCACCCACCGGCGAGAATTGCCCTGTAGCACATCAGTTTGGGTAACCAGGAGTTTCCTATAGCAGACGCTCAAATAATAAAAAACTGGCTTTTCCCTCCAACTGGGTTCCACATGGGTTTTGACTCTGAGCCTGAAAACAAGTTATTTTAATTCTGAGAGTTAAGCTTTACTGCGTGCAAGACTGTCACCTCCCCACCATTGTGGTTTGGCCCCGTGCCCACAACATTTGATGCTTTTCTAAAAACCAAGCCAAGGTGCTGTGCTAAGCTGCAAAAATGTACGGTTTGGAGTGGGGCAGGCATTACAAGACGAAATGACCCAGCACTGGGGTTTGGAAGCAGACAGATTCATATCTCGTGACCAACTGAGGGGGTTGGTGTCACCTTGCAGCCCATCATAACCTGTCCCAGCAGTGAGGACAGGAACAGAGCCCAACACCACCATCTTCGCCCCAGGCTGCTGGTCCAGGTGCGTTGGGGCCGAGCAGCTCAGAAGGAGCTTGCAAGGTGACGCGCTTGCTCGGCATCTCCTTTGCAGACAGGGCTCTCAAGCTAACAACAAAAATACCCTTGAATGCAGCCTTGACAGTCAGTCTGGAAATGATACCAAAAGGCAGCGCTTCTGCCAAAGAGAAAGCAACAGGGAAAGCTTTATATCATCCCAAGTCAACTGCTGAGGTCTCGCATAAATACCATCTGGAGCTCTCCTGCAGACCTGCTGCCTTTCCTTTCAGATGCAGGCTCTACCTAACACGCCGCGCAGCAGCTGCAGACCTGGGCAGGCTTCCTGCGAGCCACGACGCTCTCATCTTCACCTGCAGAAAATATTGGCTGCGTACAACGCACCGTGAGCAGGAGGAAGTATGTACAAATTAATTACTTGCCTGAGGCGACTTGATATTTTCCTTAACTAGGTCAAATAAACGGTAGCAAACCACTCTGTCTCCTTTCTCCCCTTAAAAAAAAATACCGAGTTGCAGGTTTAATGAACAAGCTCCCTTCCAAAAATAGTTTTGCAGGTTGAGACTGCAGCTTCCCCTATCAAGGAAGATACACAAAAGAGAGAAAAAGAAGTCAGCGTGGAGCGTGCTGATGTCCAACACATATAGGCCCAGCCTTCAGTGCTTCCAACCACAAGGAACAGATACTGGTTTGATGCATTAGGAATAAGACCTTAGGATTTTCACCTTTAAGCCACTGGTGGTGGTTCAGTGCCTGAAGCAGCTCTGGTATTCCTGTTATCCAGTCTTAGGGCCTCAGCTGGAAGAATCTGAAGGCATGGTTTCATCTGCCTTGATCCCGTGTCATCACTTACACTGGTGTTAACTGGGGATAACGTGCTACTAAATCACACAGGAATCCCTGGCCCTCCTTTTGCACAGAAATACAAGAACCAACAGTCCTGAGCAATGGAGGCATCGATGTCCATGCCATCCACGATGTGCCTGGTATTCTCAACACAGACCATTGACGCTCCTCTTGGCCATGGAGACGGCTAGGCTGGCAACTGAGGAGCACTAATTCTAGCAATGCTTGTGAAATTCCTGCTTGGGCTGCATTTGTCCTAGGGACAGACCCAAGGCACATCACGTGCAGGAAGATGTTCACCTGTAAATGGTCATGCTGTACCTAGACACAGGAATAATAAAAAGAAATTTGTCCTGGAACTCATCTGCAGAAGAGCTTCATGCACACCTGTGGGACGTGCCAGGTTGCACCAGCTTTTGCACTTGAGCTCACACTTGTCCCATAGAGGAAAGGAAAATTTCTCTGACCTGGAACTCTTCCTCTTCCCTAGGTATGCTGGAAAACCTATTTAACAAGCTCCTGCAAGGCTATAAACAACTCCATATTCTCCATCAAGGGACTGGAAAAAAACATTGGGAGGACCTGGAACCATCCATTAATATGGAAAATCCTGAGGCAAAAGCAAAAGATGGCAGAAGTTTCATTCACCAGTGAGAATTGCACCAAGAGTCATACATGGCAAGAACATTGCATCTGAAGTCTGACTCATTTTTCTGGATCCATGCTAAGACACCACACTCATCTACTCACAAGTTTCCCACCAGGAATCACTTAAAACCACACTCCAAAATCATACTCCCTGGTTTTTGCTGACTGATTCTGCACAAAACCATAACACACCATCCAGGTACAACACAGGTAGAGCCAAACATGACTAAAACACATCTGGGTTACACATAATTTCTTTTAAAGGAGGCAGCACATTTCCAAAGTCATACCAGTTAAAGAGCTTGCTTAGGGCTGTGTCCTGGTTTCGGCTGGGACAGAGTTAATTTTTTTCCGAGTAGCTGGTACAGTGTTGTGTTCTGGATTTAAGATGAGAATAACGTTCATGACACACTGATGTTTTGGTTGTTGCTGAGCAGGGCTTATGCTAAGTCGAGGAGTTTTCAGCACCTCATACCACCCTGCCAGCAAGGAGGCTGGGGCTGCACAAGAAGCTGGGAGGGGACACAGCCAGGACAGGTGACTCCAACTGACCGAAGGGATATCCCAGCCCATATGACATCATGCTGAACAAAAAACCGGGGGAGGTTGGCCAGGGAAGCACAGCTGCTGCTCAAGAACTGGCTGGGCATCAGTCAGCAGCTGGTGAGCAATTGCATTGTGCATCACTTGTTTTGTATGTTCTTTTATCGTTGTTATTATTATTATTTTCCCTTCTTTTTCTCTCTTATTAAATTGTCTTTATCTCATGAGTTTTACCTCGTCTCTGATTCTCTCCCCCATGCCACTGCTTGGTGTTCAGCCGCTGGCCGGGTTAAGCCACCACAGGCTGCCAGGCACCCCAGTAAAAACAAGCAGCACAACGCTCAGTGTTTTGGCTTTGATGCTACAGTAAAAAGGTGAAAGTTCCTATTTTCTTGTGCATATCGTTTCTTTGGAGCCCAGGGGCCTCCACACAGAGCAGGGGGACCTTAAAAGAAACATGCTCCATCTAGGTGGGCTTACTGCTAAAATACAGATGTGTTAAATGAGGGATTTCTGTGAAGCAGTTTAATATTTTGAGCACATCACCTGGGAACCCTACATTAGTTTGCTCAGCTCCCAGAAACCATTAAATGCAGCACCAACAAGGAGAAAAATTGAGGTGACCAGGGATTGTTCGCGCTCTTTCAGCGGTCACAGAGCTTGTTTTAACTTCTGTCCCAGCATGGCTGTTGCTAACATCCCCATAGCGTATTTGGGGAGTGAAAAGGAATAGCAAGGAAGAAATAACTCAGATGACCAGCAATACAAACACAATTGATTTATCAGAAACAGCACCGCTGTTTTAAATCAAAACAGTGCACAGTTACCGTTTTGGCAGAGTAGTTAACAATCAAAATCAACAATTGCTTGTAGTATCACTGGTGGCCTATAAAAATCCTCTCCAAAACCACCACTGGTCACCTTCCATCAGTAAAGACTACCAAAAGAGCATCCACTCAGGCAGCTTCTGCCATTGAGAGTCATACCAGGATAACACTTGGGTTTCAACCACAGAATTTTGGCTCTCCGAAATAACCAGTCCCAATACTTTCAGCAGTGCAGTGCCTTCTTGCACCAAGTTCCGATTTACTCACAGATCAGCGAAACGGTTTTTGTACAATGGCTGGGGCTTCAGGCTTTTGGAAAGCCTCAAATCAATTCACAGCTGTACACATAAAATTACACCTTTTTTTAAAGCACAAAAGCACCAAGATCTAAAAATATTCTTGAAGCTAATAAAATAAATCCTCTCCCCATTCCTGAAGACCACATCTCACCTTTGCTAATAGGTCCCAAACTAAGTTCACCTTCAGCTGTAATAAGAAATATTTGTTAGAAAAATGAAGTAGGAATGAAAAACAGGACCTTGTGAAGGATTTTCTTCTTGCACTGAGCTACAGGACTCAACACTGGAAAATGCTGTAGAAGTAAAAAATGTCCTTTGAACGAACAGCTGCACTTCACATCTACGTTTAATTAAAAAACAGCTGGGATGAAAAGTGGCTGCTTATCAAGAGCTAATAACTACATTTCCTCCTAATCTACAGAGTACTCCATCAGCGCCACGAGCATATATATAAATATATAGAGACATACGATACATATATTTATAAAAAGATATGGCATGTACTGGCTTTGCAAAATGGCATACTCCAAGGAGGAGTCCGTTCCCATTAAGGGCTCTCATCTGGGCACCTAAACAAGTCTTTAAGTAAATGGCTTTACAAGAAAACCTGTCCATCTCATACCAGCAATATCCAACCTGTGGGGGCTCCCGCAGCATGCTGAAGCATCAGGCAGAGAGAGGCTGTAGGCAGCATAAACCCCCCCACCTGCTCCTGCTTTCTGCAGGTACCTGGGCATCCATCCACCACCTTATAAAGCCAGATGGGCGATAAACCCCATGCTAGACAGGAAAAAATCAGGAGTAAAGGCTATAAAATACAGTGGGAGTATGGCAGAAGCAAAGAGGCGGAATAACGGGCAGCATTTCAGGCAAAATCCAGTGCTGCACAGCTTGGAGGACGAAGGAAATTCCCGGGGTCCACACCACTTTTCACCCCACATTTGGCATTGCCGTGGACAGCTGAGCAGAGGGGTGCAGGGCTCTGTGCCCGGCTCGGCACAGCCGCCGAGGATTTCCTCTGTAACCTCGTTATTACCTTACATTTCTCTACACTTAACAGCCTAAGCCTCTTATCTTCCACATGCTCTGAGTCTATGCAAATAGCGCTAATAAAAGCAAAGGATTCTCATTATAGCACAAATCTCTTCTCAGAGCATGGTTGTGGCCTTTTTTTCCTCTAAGCACCAGGAAACAGCCTGGGAAGACAAAGCAGCACAGCCTCAGAGGACAAAAAAAAAAAGATGCAGCAAGTAGAGCCTTTTATTTGCCTCCTCCAAGGCCAGCGGCTCCATCCCTTGGAGTTCAAGTTCACGTTCAGAGGGATTCCCAGAGGCCAACTAAGCCTGGTGGGTATGTTTGAGCAAACACGTCCCCACTCCTACGATTTAACTTTCAGATATGGAAAAATAAAAAGGGGGGGGAAAAAAAAAAAAAAGAGAAATCAAGCAGGAGCAGCCTGTACTGTCTCTGTATCCTAAGTCCGAAAGGGCAGGCAGTGAAGCAATCCAGTTTTCTCCCTGTACTTCCCGCTACCAGCCGTGCATCACCGCCACAGAAGTTATCCAGCACGATGTTACCTCTGACACTTCAGCTTTGCATCTGCTTTCTGCAGGTCTGATCTTGGCCTTTAACCTGTGTACTACCTCTCCACCTTTGATCAAGCATCTGCCGAGGTTTAAGGACAATTTATGTACTACGATCATACTCCAGTGCTAAGCAGATGGGGAATAAAGAAATGTCAACCCGCAGATAAAGGAGGGGATTGGGAATCAAACCCTGGATTCTCTTAAATATTGTGAACTAGGGGATGAGGCGTCTTCTCTCGGTCCCCTCTTTTCCCGTGTAGGAGCCTATAATGCCAGTGTCACGGGCCATGCATACATGAGACACAGAACGCCCTGAAAGACAGAGATCTTCATACAGGATAATATCATGGCAAGCCAAAATGGTTTTCTTTTTCTCTTTTCCTACTAATTAGGTGCCTGCTACAAAAAATACCATCCCTCAAACTTTTGACTTTCTTCTACCCTCCCAATATTTTCACAGCTCCTGCCCTGAACTTTGCTAATTTAGCACTAATTTAACAGTATCCCTGCTAACTTCAAACCCCACCAGAGAGAGGGTTTGCTCTACATTTAGCACGAGCGACACAAGGTAGGACGAGAAAAGGGGATAGCAAACACAGAAATAAAACAAGAAAACGGTCTATAAGCATCCAGTGTTATCCTGAAAGCTGTTTCGGTAACACAGAGATACTTAACTGCTGGCTAATACAGCCTAAAAGACACAAACCTGCCTTTTCCACAGGTTATCAATACACCGCGCTCTGCAGCCTCTTCGGGGTCAGACGTTCACCACATTCTCTGCCCATCAGTCAGCATTGTGATAATCAGATAGTGACAGGCTCCAAATAACTACCTAAGCTGGATTCCAGGAAAGTTTTGCACAGATTAAAAAGGACGTAACAGCTCCTTGTCAATTAAAGAGGCCAGCAGGGATTTGCGAGCTGTTGCACCAGTCCCTTCGCGCATCGCCGCAGCCTGAAGCTCTGCATGGACTCTGGGAGGGCGGTAGGGCTCTGCCTGGCAGCCCCCATCCCGCTCAGGGGCTGCGGGGAGATGGCAGCACACCAGGGATCCTCTGGATCCCAACATGACCGAGACCTGCTCCTCCACCACCACCCCGGAATGCTCAGGGCAGCTGCGATGAAACCTTGCAAACACCCGCAGAGCAATTCAGCAGCCTTTGCAGAGAGGAGTTGCAGGCTGACAGATGTAATATTTCCTAACCCCCTGTTCATTTGCAGTAACCCTGTAGAAATCACAAAATAAAGTTCTTAGCAATCACAGGACTGGCCCTGACCCTGCACTTCCACTGCCTGCAAGCAGCCAGCAGGATGGGTGAGCCTGAGCAGAGCAGCCAGGCCAGCGCGCCAGCCTGAGGATTGCATTTCATCACAAAATCACATCGCATTTCATTGAAAACACCACCATACAGGCCAGTGTCCGAGGGATACGCAAATACAATGATATCAAAAAGAAACCTATATTCCATAGAGATTATTTTCCCCTTCTTCCCTCCCTTCCGTCAGCACTGTCAGGCGTCCCCACATTCACCTGCAACCTCCCAGAGAAAACAGCCCCAGCTATTTCACATCCTACTTCGGCTGCAAACAGCATGAGCATCCAAATAGTCCTGTTAACACCAACTAGATTAATAGAGATCACACAAATATTTCAAAGTACACCGGCATGCATATTCATCTTTATCTGGATAAGGTGCAACACCGGCAAAGCCAAGCCCATGTCTAATCAGAAATGCTCTGTTTGAAAGCACCGAGCTGCCCTTCACACCACACCAGCCAGCATTTGCTCTCCTCCTTTTATACCTCCCTTTCTTTTTTTTAAAATACTGTGACTCTTCAAAGAGAATTTTCCACACTTTGGACACACGCTGTGTTTAAAGGCTTGGGAAGCCTTTTTAATTTGAAAAAGGCACCACTGAAAACAGAAACACTTGAAAGGAAAAGCACTCAGGAAATATTAATACGAAAGAGGTGGGATCCATGTGTTTTCCTTTGAAAAGTTCTAATATCTGAAAGCTCAAACATACCTTGATAGACAACAGCAGGTCAGCCAGGATGTATGACAGGACATTTCTGTTGGCCACAGGTTCTTTTTTCTTCCTTTTTAAATAAATATGCAATGGTTTAAACTCCAGAGACTACTTACAATCCATACTTAATAAGACTGTCATGTTTGAGCAACTGATTATGCAGGCTACAAATATCCAAGGATGTATTTAATTATCTGAAATTACAGGGGGAGGTGGGGGTTGCATTTTTTTAACACATAGTTGGATGTTTTCTTTTTTGAAAGATCTAAAGCCAATTTACAGCATAAGAGTCGGGACCAGCCCAGTGTCAGTGTCCATTCCCTCCCTGGAGTGGAGGGATGCAAGTATTTATGAAAAAAACTTCACGAAAGTATTAGCTTCAAAATTAAGCCTCTAAATCTAAGTCAAAAGCATCCACCTCAAAGCATGGGATGCAGCCATTTGCACTCATATGAAATATTTTCTAGTTAAAAATGCAAACCACTGTGGCAACCTGGAATTACGTTTAGTGGAATGCACCCAGATGAGACGGTGGCCAGATCCTTGGGCTCATGAGTTGGATTTTGCGTAAGGTTTCATTTCATTGACTACAAACAACCAGGTCTTCTTCTTGGCTCTTCTGCTGACCAGGTCAACCAAAACTTGGCACCTTTGCTGGCAACACGAGGCCCTTCCCCAAAACTCAATGGCTGGGAAGCATCTGGATGTCTCCTGCTCAAGGACCAAACCAACTCTAGCTCTGCTCAGTTTCTGAGATGCAACAAGATGATAGACTGAAGATACAGCCCGTGTCGTTGCTCCACCACATGTGTGCTGACCTGCTTTGAGGAAGAGCTTGGGAGAAAAGGAAGAGTGGGAAAAATGAAAATCCAGTTATTCACAGTTTCCTTCTGGATTCAAAATGTTATTTCAGTGAACGTCAGGTCACGCAAGACTTTCAAGGCTGAAATGCTTTTGTATCTCAAGTATCCCCCTACTGCCTTTCTCATGCGTTTAAACCCTGAAATGCTATTCCCAACAACATGTCAACAGTTTCTTAATATTGCTGAAACCACAAATTTACACCAGCTATTTTCTCACATTTCTCCAGTGTCCTTCCAGACTAATACAAAACACCTACCGCCTGGTGAGTCCCACTCAGAGGAACAATGAAGGATTCCCCCAGCATGCTGCAAAGGACAAATTCCACATCTCACACTGCCTCAAAAAGCCACAATCATTCACATTGCCATCAGGAAACATGGCATGCCTTCAGCTTCCGAAATCATGCTGCGCTCTTCTATTGCATCCCATTAGCTCCGAGATAATAAATAATGACAAGGAGCAGCACTGACATAACAAATTCTATTCTTGGAGCACAAAACACTTTATGAACGCATGCAAACATTGTTAATGCAATTTTGCAAGTGGAAAGTGCATGGAGAGCTTTGGTTATTTATTCCTAAAGTCCTACAGAGAGCGAAGTGGTGGAAAGTTGTTCCTTTAACCCAGTCCCATGGTGTGTTTAGGTGCAGAAGAGCCAACAGCGGAGCTCACTGCTCAGTTGAGGCTGGCTGGCTAGAAGGTGTGAAAGTTTCTCTCTCCCATATTTCATTTGCCACTTTGGAGCCAGCCAAAGCCAGCAGCGGATGCAGTCTGAAAGCTCCTATGTGAGCATCCAACCCTTCTCAGAGCCGTCATCCATGTCACGAGCACCCAAACAAAACAAATCCGCCCAGGAGAGCTGCAGGGGCTGTGTTTCCTTCTCGTGAGCCCAGACAACGCTCTCTCTCTGTGTGAAATACAAATTAGCAAAGGTGCATGAGCAGGATTCTGCCAGGGTCCATACTCCTAGGGTCCATACCCAGCTGACGATTCAACCAAAAGTTAAGCCCATTGCTTCCCAGCGCTGAGATCCAAGCAGCACCTTCAAGCAACAGCTCGCCACACAGCTAAAAAATTACGGGCTTAAATTTCACCAGGACATTTCTCCAGAAATGCCCTGGGTGAGAAAAGTGATAGACTAAGTCAAGAAGTCGTCTCCTTGATGCTCTGGACTAAGCAACCTTTCTGCAGCTAAGCTCTCCCACCTCCATGGTGGAACAGAGAGTAACAACAAAGCAAACAAGCTAGAAGAATACACAGGATTAAAGAGAAAATAATATTCCCCAAATAAATGGGGATGTGTGATTTCTGGCAGTGGGGACAGAGGGTATTTTGTTCTTTCTCCATGAGAAACATCTAGATGCAAGTTGGTCTGCAGAAGAGCAGGAAAAGTCACTGTGCCCAGCGCCACGAGGGGACTTCCCAGGTATATCAATTATTAACTTTTTGTTAATTCACGACGAATACGTAACACTTGTATACACATCAGCATGAAACAGATGTTAATGCATTAGCCTTGTCAGGAACATCAACAGCAATTTAAGCAAGCACAGAGAATGCCTGTGCGGCAGAGAAAATAACAACCAAAAATTGCAGCAATAAATACATTGCGGGGGGGGGGGAGAGGGGGGCAGGGGAAAGAAGTAAGATCTGTAAGGCCAAGCACACCAGCTAAAACACAGTTTCAATTAACAATACAGAACTGAAGAAGGGCTCTCCAGGGGTTGAGCAAGCAGCCTGGCTAGTGGCTTAAATAGTATAGGCTGCGCAATTTATTTTTAAGCCAATAAAGAAAAACAAATCTGCTGCCCAAATAAACCAGAACACATTTATACACTTAGAGCAGCAGCTCAAGCTGACAAAATTGGAGCTAAATATTAGGCACACCAGGCACACAAACACCACCACCCTGTTTCCTATAGTTTGGTCTCCCTATATTGGGCGTCAAGATGAGGTGACATGGAGATGCCACCCCCCAGGTTGTACTCCTGGGCGCTGTCCTGGTTCAGGGCTGGGCTACATGACAAGGACAAGGATCGCTGGGTAGAAAACTGGGTGGATGGCCAAGCCCAGAGAGTTGTGGTCAATGGAGTTAAATCCAGTGGGCAGCCAGTCACAAGCAGTGTCCCCCAGGGCTCAGTTCTGGGACCAGTCTTGTTTAACATCTTTATCAATGATCTGGACAAGGGGATCAACTGCACCCTCAGTCAGTTTGCAGATGGCACCAAGCTGGGCCAGAGTGTCAATCTGCTGAAGAGGAGGTCTTCAGAGGGATCTGGACAGGCTGGATCCATGGGCCAAGGCCAATTTTATGAGGTTCAACAGGCCAAGTGTTGGGTCCTGCACTTGGGTCACAACAACCCCATGCAACGCTACAGGCATGGAGAAGAGTGGCTGGAAAGCTGCCCGATGGAAAAGGACCTGGGGGTGTTGGTCAACAGGTGGCTGAATATGAGCCATCAGTGTGCCCAGGTGGCCAAGAGGACCAACAGCATCCTGGCTTGTATCAAGAATGGTGTGGCCAGCAGGAGCAGGGCAGTGACCATGTCCCTGTCCTGGGCACTGGTGAGGCCACCCCTCAAATGCTGGGTTCAGGGTTGGGCCCCTCACTCCCAGAAGGACATGGAGGGGCTGGAGCATGTCCAGAGAAGGGCAACGGAGCTGGTGAGGGGTCTGGAGCCCAAGGCTGATGGGGAATGGCTGGGGAGCTAGGAGGGTTCAGCCTGGAGAAGAGGAGGCTGAGGGAAGACCTTATTGCTCCCTACTGCCTGACAGGAGGGGGGAGCTGGGCAGGTGTGGAGGGGTGTCGGTCTTTGCTCCCAGAGAACGGTCGATGGGATGAGGGGAAACAGCCTCAAGTTGAAACAAAGAAGGTTTAGACTGGACATTAGGAAAAATTCTTTCACCGAAAGGGCTGTCAAGCACTGGAAGGGGCTGCC
>BOSO01016143.1:40185-92390 GCA_018403395.1 Gorsachius goisagi | reverse complement strand
GGCTCTGAGCAACCTGATCTGGTTAAGGGTGTCCCTGCTCCCTGCAGGGGGGCTGG
Organism: Gorsachius goisagi; assembly: GCA_018403395.1. Classification (NCBI taxonomy): domain Eukaryota; kingdom Metazoa; phylum Chordata; class Aves; order Pelecaniformes; family Ardeidae; genus Gorsachius; species Gorsachius goisagi. The sequence goes on along the minus strand of BOSO01016143.1, from coordinate 92,334 downwards.
GCTAGATGGCCTCTAAAGGTCCCTTCCAACCCAAAACATTCTATGATTCTACGATTCTATGATACAATTCCATGATCACACACGTATGCCCAGCCTGATGTCCTTTTCTCCTGATGAATTCATTTGTGCAAGATTACCCAGGAGTTTCAGTTTTCTGCCCTTCAGATTGACATTAAGTTTGAAAAAACGTGTGTTCCTTACGCAACACGTTCACGAGCTGGTAGAACTGGGCTGCAAACAGCCACCTTGTAAATGCCCTGGCCCCCGGGCTGCAAGGTGGCAAACAGAAACCCCGATCTCACACCTGAAGGCAACATGATGGCCTGCCTCCCAACCCAGCCCCCTCCAGCCACCCTCTCCCCCACCACACGTGCACTTCCAGGGCCCTGCAGGCAGCGGGGCATCTTCCTGCGGGCTTCTGTAAGCCAGGGCTGTCAGCAGACGAAGATGCTCTGACAGCCACCACGGGCTGATGCACGGGAAAGCAACCAGCAATCGGCTGTGCTGGAAGCGGGAGGAGATGTGGCATCTCGCACCCTGGCTGGATGGCTCGGAGGGGGACCTCTGCCAGAATTCACCAGTGGGGGGCAGGTTCATTTCTATAATATATTCCTGATGGCCGAACTCCAGTGTCCATACTTTGTTTTGGCTAGCCCGTACACAGTTGTGGTTTTTTTTTTCTTTAAATGTTTTATGGTTTATACTTTTTAAAAAAAATCATTAAATATCTATGGAGTTTTGTCATTTCCCTCTCTGAGAAAACAAAGTAAATTTACAGGGCTTTAGCAAACTCTTGGAATGTGCCATGGGCTGCATCCTTCCAGAGTTTAAATGCCAGTCTCACTAGTAAAGGTGAGAGGCGTTTGAAAGGCAGCCAGGAAAATCTGGACTATCACATCTGACATGTTCACTACTGCAATAAGCCAAAAGCACGCAGGCCACAACCTCCAGAGCTCCTCGCAGAGACGACTGACTGGCCTGCTCACCACAGCATCCCCCCAGCTTCAGCAAAACTAACGCACACTCAGCAGAAAGTTCCCACAGAAAACCCAAAAAGCTTTGCCCTCTCAGCTTGCTGATTTTTTTTCTCCCTCCTCAAGCAAAGCAGAGAGGGGGTCAAGGCTGGTAAAGCACTGCAGCCGTGAAGCTTGCCATTGCTCTGGCTTTAGAAACGTGGTGCTGGCACAGGGCCAAAGCTGAGGTGCTCATTGCCAAATCAGTCCCGCAGCCCTGCCTCACCCAGCCGTGATCCCAGGGGGCTGCGAGGAGGAGGAGGGAGGAGACAGGCGGAAAGCACCGATCGCACACGAAGGGAGCAGGAAGAAGTCACTTTTGCCCGATCAACTGGAATATCAAGGCATGTGGGAATGGGCCTATCTGTCCTTAATTTTATCCCCCTCCCCTCAGAAAAACCCAAACACCAAAACCACCGTGAAATAGAGCAAACACGCAGCCACACCGCACACCCGTGCGATGATCCTGACAATGGGCAGCAGCGGGCAACCTCCCCTGCCTGCCCGGCTCCAGTGAAGGTTGTGTGCTGCCGCCTCCAGCAAAAGGATGGAGTTATAACCCAGTGATCACAAGAGCCTGGCAGAGCCAAAGGATCCCAGTTTTGCATTGCAGGGTCTTGCTATTGCTTTGGCGACTCCGGTAGGAGCTGCCTCAGAGCATTTCTCACGCCACCCAGCATCGTGCTACTTCTATGCTACCCAGGGTGAGTTACTTGGTCTGCATAACTGCAGCTTGCCCAGAGGCTCAGGGCCAGAAGGAAGCAGCTTTCTTCTCCATGCAGCAAAAAGCAAGCCTGCATTTTTTGCCTCGCTTCCCCAGATCGTGGTATGCCGGGTGGGTAACCCCTGCTGCTGCGAGAAGTTTGCATCACTGCAGGTCAGGACCTCCCCAGATCTCACTGGCTACATCTGGATCTGGAAGACGTTGGCATTTTGCTAGGAGGTCTGCAGGGAAATCCAGGTGGACATTCAGCAGACAGCCGCCCTACCCACAAGGAGCAGTTACATCAGTGCCCTCAGGCTGGGAGGTTGAGGGAAGTTTGTGATTGAAATCTGAGGAGCGATCATTAAAGATCCCATCAGCCCTTCTGGGCAGCCACAGCCTGAAATTCCCACCCCCTTGGACTGGAGGTTTTCCTTCCTTGCTGCCCAGCAGTACAGTGCAAGGTTGCTTCATGCTCTTGCCCCACTGCCCCCTCTCCGTGCACAGTATTCCTGCATCAGAAGCCATGCATTGACTTCGCCAAGTTCCTAAGTGCTCTAATATCTAGTAAGGATAGAAGTTACTATAAAAATACAAATACATTTTTCATTCTCTGAATTAGGATGATGCAAAAGCAGGAGGTAGATGGGGGAATTACTGCATCCACCTGAAGCCCCTGACAACAAAAAAGGAAAAAAATTCATGAGAGAGCTCTTCCAAAGTTGTGTATTACTTTCTGGACACAGCATCAATACACAATGCTGTATTATGCCAGTCTGCATCTTATTTAACCAAACACAAAGAGGAGATGCTGAAAGATTTCTGTTTAAGTGACAGTGAAAAAAATCTGGAATCTCAGTGGAAAAAATTCAACAAGGAAACTTCCCCCACCAGTTCAGGACCAAAGACAATGGGATTTTTCCTATCCTCAATGAAAAGAAATCCAGAAAGAGATGAAAATGGTCCTTTTATTCCTTCCAGGCAAAAACAGAGCTTCTGATCCCATCACCAGGCTGGCAACCTCCTATTTACAGAAACAGTCTTGACTCATTGGGAGCATACATTGAAATTCGTTTCTATTTTGTCACATAACAGAAATGTCAAAAAAAAAAAAAAAAGAAATCCATATTACACACACTGAGCAAGTGGCTGCCTGTCCCCAATGCCACCCTCATCTTGAGAAGCCTCCTTGATAAAGACTTTGCTGTGTTTTTGTTATGTGGCAGGGGAACCAGTAAAAGATTTGGTTTAATTAACACAACTTTTCTCAAGATAAATATTTTCTCAGCCAATGCGGAGCTCCTGAAATGCTGAGCGTTGGCAGCTGGGCCGATGGAAGCTGATCCACTAAGGCACTCCGAACCAGCTGCAATAGATGGTGCAGCTCTTTCGATCCCTCCTCCCCAGCAATGTGCCTCAAACCTCGCTTTGGAAGGATAATATATATCCTGCAGATGTCTGTGCACACACACACACACACACACACACACATATATATGCACATTAGTGATTCCAAATTACAAGCTGCACAGCTTTTTGTGAACAGCCACGAAGGCTGGAGAGACGTCACCGCTGGAAGACCCTGGTGTTCCTCACACCGACGGCATGGAGGTTCAGCAGGAAATGTCACGTTTCAGAGCTCACATACTGCCAGCAAAGGCCAAGCCAAGTCACAGAAAGCAGAAATAATTTTAAATCAGGATATACATTTGTTTAACAGGAAAGAAAGAAAAAACATGACTGAGTTTGGAGGGAATGCTGTTAGCTTTGCAGGAAGAAAAGAATCAAGTCTGGAAGAAAAGAATCAAGTCTGGACAGTGTTTGCTTCCTTGTCATCACAAGCTCTACAAAACTCCCTTGTATGCACATACACAAATACACCTTATGCCAGGGAAACGAAGTGGCATTTAACAAGAACCAGAATGTGTTTTGGTTAATTTTGGGGTGATTGGCCTCTTATTAACAGATACTTCTTGTAGATGAATGCAAATATTTATGCAAGGCCCCCATCGACTGTGTGTCCATCTATTCCTGGTTTTCCCCTCATAAACCTGTTCCTCAGGAATCCACACCACCAGCACTCACTGAGGGAATGAAAGAAAACCCAGAGCAGGATTTTCCATGTCTTCGCCACCCCAGACAGGATCTCCTCCACACCAGAGAGGCTCCTCTCTTTTAGACCCAACTGGATTAAAGCATCAAAAATTCCCCATCCCCAACTCCTACGAAGGATGCAGACAGATCAAATACTCATTCTAGCTTCTGCTGCTTCCAGTGGACTCTTGGGGCTCTGTTGGAGAGCTGAGGTAGGTTTGGATGGGGAAGCTGCTCTCCACTTTGGTGGGACAAATTTACTGAACATATAGCAATGTGGCAGGACAATGAACAATTCTTTACCAAAATGAAGACCTGGAGACTTCTACCTATGCCTGAGATATAACAGGCATTCCTAGTTTTAAAAGCCAATTTAAAAACCAAGAAGCCCAGCGCTACCTTGCCCTTTCCTTGCTCTGAGTCTCCAGGCTGCTCCAGACAAGGCCACATCCTTACATTTTCCTTCCCTTTATCTCTGTAAAGGTTTGAGAGCTCCAAGCAGGAACACAACTCAGGGAGCAGACCTGGAGTCCAAAGCCACACACGTCCATCACAACGTCTGTGGGTTGGACCGGAAGTGAAGGATGAGCAGGAGGATCCACCCCAGAAGAATCAAATCTCTGAGACTTTCAGTCTCGTCCCACTCCCAATCAACAGTGCAAAACCACCTGAACTTGCCAGCATAGGGATGGCTTTGGTGATCTTCATTTGGGGCCACCTGAATACGTCAAAGGAAGGGCTAATGTGTGAGATTTCTCTTTGCTTCATCCACGTTTACTTTTGTAAGGCGGTTACCTAGACAACCAGGTATTCATGAGAAGCAACTCAATTTCTGTGACTCTTACTAGTATTTCATTGGCCACTGAAATGTGTCCAGTGAAGGTACCTGCAGATGGAGCTGGTGAATTGAGAGGTGACATTGAGAGTCACCATTTTTCTCAAAAGCAGATGGGAAGTTACAGAGCTTACCCCAAATCAAAGGGAAAGGGATCTTACGTATGGTCTAACCCTCTGGCAATATTTCAGCAGAAACTGTATATGCTGCTATCATATCCACAGGCCAGATAAATTACCCTAACATATCAAAGCCATAAGCAAAATGACATCTTAATATAGATCAGGAGAACAAGACCACTTCAGTGACACAAAGCTCCGTTTTCTAATCCTAATAGACTTACGGAATTTGCTTCTAATAGCTAATGAATTAAGAATCAGCCAATTATGTATACATTTATTATTATGCTTCTAATGAAATAAAGTGTGAGCTCCTGTTTAATTAGAAATGAGCTCACCCTGGTGATGAGAGACACCTTTAAAATATCTGTCAGCACTTCACCACTGAGCTTATCAGGGCTTTGAGTTGGAACGGCATTAAGGAAATGATACAGAGGTCTAACATTAAAGGTTTCAAGGCAAATATTTTCCAAAGCCTGGTCCCACACCCCTAGCAAAAAGGTGGATATAGCTGTGTGCATAGTCATCCAGGATATCTGAGCCCATATTCCTTCTGCTTAGCACAGGGCTCAACAGAAATTAGTTAGGCTTCAAAACATTTGGTGATATTTTTAAAAGAATTGAAATGTCTCTGGCAAGGAAAAATGGACAAAGATTTTCATTAACACTTCCAACCTGAGTTTTTTCTTTAAAAGCAGGTTACCTTTTTCTAAGAAATTAAAATCTTAAACCTGCAGAGAACCTAGGTCCAGAACTTACTTGTGTGCCTCAGCTACTGATCCAAAACCCTCCTGCTCTGTAAAGCCTCGTGAGGAAGAACGCTTCAAGAAACCTCACCTAAGATGAAATCTCTTAACTGATTCGGTAGCTAAAAGATCACAAAAAGTGCTAATTTTTTTAATGCAAGCAAGAAATTCTTTGGTCAAAGATCACAACTAGCTACACATCTGAACTTCAGATTAAGTGATCCGAGGGCTGGAGCCCCTCTCCTATGAGGACAGGCNNGAGAAGAGAAGGCTGCGGGGAGACCTGATTACAGCCTTTCAGTACCTAAAGGGAGCCTATAGGAAAGATGGGGACAATCTTTTTAGCAGGGACTGCTGTGACAGGACAAGGGGTGATGGTTTTAAACTAAACCAGGGTAGGTTTAGACTGGATATAAAGAAGACATTCTTTACAATGAGGGTGGCGAAACACTGGAACGGGTTGCCCCAACAAAAAAAAACCACTTAAAACCATCAAGTTGACATCTGTTGGCAAAACGGGTCTTCAGCCAACGTTCATCTCTCCTCCTGACTATGCCGTAGCAGCATGAGAAATAACAAAAGAAATTTCTGCGATTAATGACACTAATTTTTGTCCAAATGCTTTGGTTAGACCTAGTAATCCTCGCGTTTGGATTGGCATGGGCTCTCCTGGTGTATCACAGAGTAGCAACAATTTTTTGCAAAATACCACCTACAAAGCACAGCACTAAACCTCTAACCCGCAACTCTTTATTTAAAGGCCTACTAAGAATGAGCTACGAGTACCTCCACCTTACCAGAAAGAGCACTTTGATTATTCCCAGCAAGCTATTTTTGCTGGGTCCATGGACAGACGACTGCCTGTTAAAACTACCCTGTATAGAAGCATCAAGCGTTGTAACAAGATTTCTGTCTCTACCTTCCCCTCAATTTTCAAAACAATGTTTGTAGATAAGGCAAGTCTGAAATTGCCTCCAGCCTCTTTAGGAAATGTTAAAAAAATTATATTAAAAAAAAATAATCTATTAAGGGGCCCACATTCCTGCTTTATGCCTGAGCATTAGCAGGCAAAAAAAAGGAATGGCTACAGGCCCTGACAGGAATGAAGCAGCCCTTCATGTGCTGGTGTAGGTCTGGTTTACGGCTGCTGTCTGCGGACGGTACTCACTGGCTTTAGGCAGAGGCTGTCCTCTGGCTGCTCGACAGCTGAACAGGACAGTTACGTCCGTACAAGTATAAAACAGTGGGGGACAGGTTCAAAAAAGGTGTTGGACAAAGTTCCTGCATGCCCCTGAAGAGACAGCTCCAGTCACATCTTGTTAAGGAGGGGAACTCAGAGATGTCTCGTTAATGTAATGAACAGCGAGGCCAGGTCTGGAGGAAGAGTTCATGTCTTTAAATAGACCAATTGACATAGTCGGAAACACCCAGGCGAGCTTTCAGCCACACCAGCCCTGTTGCAGGTCAATAACGCTACAACTTTTGCAAGAGCAAGTCATTAAAAGAAATGAGTGGTTCTCATGCCACCGGGGTGGGAAAATGAGGTGCAGCAGGAGAAAAGTCCCCAGTGGCACGGTGTAAAAGGGCAGGTCGGTACTGGATCTGTTACTTTCCCTGCCATTCACCCTTTGCACAGCAAGGCGGTCTGTAAGATCAGTAATTCTCTCTGCACATTTCCTTTCGGTTGCAATTGCCAGCCCTGGGTGTGTGGGGTGTGCCCCACGGCAGGGGGCAGGATGTGGTCCCACACCTCCTGTGCATGCTGGCTTACTGGTGCACAAGCCCAGCACCTTGAGCGCTCGGAAACCCTGCAGAAAAACACGGCATGAAGGTTGCTTAGACTTTACCCCCAACTCCTCCACCAGCTCAGGAGCCGGCCACAAGTCGCCCAGGAGTTTCACTCCTCTGATTCCAGGCTGCAGCTACTGAAGAGCATCTCCGTGCACACCTCCCGGCACTCTTGCTGCATCACCCATGGCTCCTCCACCATGCAGGGCTGCAGACCAGAAGGTGGTGCTGCAAGAATGGTGTAGATGTCCCACCTGACCTGAGCTGGGGTGGAAGATGCTGAATCATCCTTTGGGCTTCACAAAGCCCCACCGCCTACCAGACCTGCTCACCCGAAACCAACAGGGTCCAGAGCTGAAGGAACCCAAGCAATTAATTGGCCATCTGGGTAGAAGCCTTCTTCTGAGGAACCTGAAATTACAACCTTGGTTTTCTGCTTTGCAAAATTTTCCTCTTTGAGACTTTTGCATTCATTCATTAACAGGATTGCGGGGGAGAAGAGCCGTAAGTATGGCCCTGCTCTGGTTGCAGAGGGAGGATGCTTGGGCAGACAAGTAGCAATCTGACCACACACCCAGAAAGAGAGAAACGTGCCTTTTTTTTTTTTTCTTCCTTTCTCCTAAAAGTCAGTTTGGAAGTTACCGTTCCTTCCCACAGCAAAAGTAAGTGGCATTCTTACAGCCAAACCCGGAGTTTAAGAGAAGGCTTCCAGAAATAAAAACGTTATCATCCAAAAAAAGAGGAAAGTTCAAGCCTGGATGCAAAGTGTTAAATTAAAAATGCATGAACTCCATGTTAATTGCACAAGAGCTCGGGTGTTTTTTCACAGTGAGCTTCTGCACAGCACACAAGCCAAATTGTACGACCTGCAGGGGCTCCATTCTGTGATGCCAAGGCCTACCAGCAATGAACTGGTGTGCAGTCAGTCCAGCATTTGTCTTGGGAATTCCAATTCTTAGCCCTAGACTGAAGAGCTAACAGCATTCATGCTTACATTCGTTGGGCACTACCGATAGAGAATTTCAGGAAAACAATTACAGTGTAGTCAAGGCCCTTGATTTTTTGGAATAAGCATTTCAGGAAGGTTAAAAGGTTGGCTTTCAAAATGTGATCCACAGTCTCCCACGGTCTTCAGAGTTCCTCAAACGTTAAGACCAGAAGACAGCATGAAAAGTGGTAAAGCCTGACCTCCTGCTAAACACAGGCTGCAGAACCTCTCAGACACTTCTGCGTCAAGCTCATTACTTTTTCTTGAGCTTCAGTATCTCTTATGCAAATAGAAAACAGTCTTGATTTAAAGACTACAACTGGTGGTAGAAGAAGCAGTTCTCAGTTAAGATGTTCCAGTGACCGATTTCTTCTCTGCTAAGATTCTGTTCCTTTTTTCTAGGCTTTGTCTAGCTTCATTGCCCAAACCCTGCATCTATAAAATTAAATACCAGATTTTTTTTTTGGTTGTTTGTTTGTTGGTTCTGCTCTTCAAGGAGAAATACCTTGACTATCACAAGCCAGAAACAGATCTTTGTGGGCCCTTCCTTAAACCAGCCATATATGTTGTAATTCCCCACTTACAATTACTATTTGAGATCTATTTGGGGTAAGAGAAACATATTTTAAATTTTAGACCTTACACAAACCAAAACACAGAATTCTTGGAAACATGTTTCTTCTCAAGCAGCCTTCTATACATCTTACACAAACTTTCTAGCTGCAACTGGTTTTGCGGTCTGCAGAGGCTGACTGTGACGCTGTGGAATGGCTTTTGATGAGCAGCAATGGTCAAAAGCCAGAAACCATCATAATTTTCTCTGGTCATGGAGACCCTACTGTGCTGAAGGTCAAAAGGAAAAAGAAGACATATTTCTGTTCTTTGCAAACCAGCTGACATTCTAGGTCCCACATCTGGCTATCCGCCAATGGCAAAATTCATATTAATTTTTTTTCCTGTAGCCCCAAGATTTCAAAAATGTTATTCTTAAATACTGCAAACAAGAAAAAAATAGTATTTTTTTTCTTAGTAACTGCAGGGCTTAATAATCACAGAGTGCACAGTACCCGAGACTAAAAGTTCAACGCAACGCAACCACTGGCCCCTGCAGTTTCCCTGTGAGCTCCCCAGTGCACTGCTTGAGGACTGGGTACACGGGTTGTTGTTTTTAAAGCTATGTTCCAGTTACTTAAAGCAACAATAAATCTGCAGGGCTATTACAGCAATTTAAAAAGTAAACCTAACAGGGAAGCAAATTTGGTAGCTGTTCCATCTGGCTGGCAGATTGAATGGAGCCGAGCTGCACTCGCTATTTTAGGAGGGACTCGGAGCAAGGTCAGCCATGAAGACCCGCTCCAGAGCCACTTCCCCCAGCAGCACGGAGGAGCTGGTTTACTAGAAGACACTGTATAAATATTTTTGCAGAAGGAGGAAGCTTCCCCGGCCCCGGGGCTGCCATGTGTCACGATGAGTTCCCAGGCACAATCCTCAATGAACGCTATTATACGAAAGGGTGTTTATTTCTCATTGCAAAGCGGTTGCCAGAACACACAATCACGCGTCTTACCCGACGGCCCTGCAGGCTGCCACAAAGAAACTCCTCTCCAAAAGAGAATGAGACAATTATGTTGGGATTAACTCTTTGGCAGTGGTAGCAGGACTTCCCCCAGCCCCTGCACCGTTCCAGCCCCTGACCAAGCAGCACCGGGGGCACAAACGTTCCCACTGATGCCCCCCTACATACTGGTGAGCTAATTAAAACCCTTAATTTCAGCGCTGACAGGTGAGATTAGGGGTCTTCCCACTTTGTCACTGGTTTCATTCTCTCACCCGCTCACCGGCTTTGATGCTCTGCAGACATCTTGTTCCCTCCACTGCGAGGCAACATAAGGAACAACTTATCTGCAAGGGCTGCATTGTAGCGCTGGGCAGATCTAATCAGCAGTCGAAGGGTTTTTATTTCCCTGGGGTATTTAATTTCCACTCCGATTGTCATTTTCTTAATGAAGACAAATGAAGGAAACACCAGGTTAGAAAACCTGTATCCTTGCAAGTAAAACCAATACGCCTCTGCTCGGCCTCAGCAAAGGTCATGCCTTGCACGCTTTCGCCTTGATAACAATTCTGATTCTCTTGAACTGTTTTTGCCTTGGGGTTACTGCTGTCTTTGAGACAGCCATTCCTGAAACGCACAGTAAATAAGATCAGAATTAGGCCTAATTTGACCCTCTGCTTCTATCCCTCCTGCCAGTTCAAAACTTAATGAATTTATTGAGCAGCACGTTTTATCCCAGGATCCCGAGTCCAATACCAGCAAATCCTAGACAGCCTCACAACAACAGAAACGCATCATTGCCGTATTACAGCTGAAATGCAGGATCCTGGAGAAGCGTTACATGACAAGCTGGTATCAGAGCTGAGCCCAGACGTCCTGTTTTGCCTCCTTTTATCATGATAATCTTCTCTTTTTCCATTCTGAAGAACCACGCTGTAAACAAGCAATGATATTTTCCTCCCACTTCCCATGCTGCAATCTTTCCCTTGAGTTAGGTGGTGGAGCCTCATCACTTCTTCCAGGAGGGCAAGAGGATCACTGGCTACTTCACTGCAATGTACTGTGGGTTAATGCTACCACAGAAAGCTCTACGAAGCAAGAGATCTTGAGGGTGCTGTCGAGCTCTGAAAGGCATATTCATATGAGAAGGAGAGGAGGTGGAAGATTACAGACTAGCACCCAATCCTCTGACACCGAAAGGGCTTTGACCTCAGAGAGAACAGGATCAGACTGTGGGTTGATGTACATCATCATACAATCTTTCATTTCTTCGATCTGCCTTCCTGTTGTTTAGCAGCGAGACGTGCACAGCTCCACATGGCCAGGACTTTTTGGCCATCTGTGCTACACAAGGATACCAGAACAGTCATTGCTTTAAGTAATAACTCTCCTCTGTGTCTTCCCATGAAGTACTGACGTTCTGTAATACATTTGCACCACAGCAAAGTCTGGAGGAGAAGAAAAGTCATGTTTGCAACTTCTGTGGGACAGGCTCTTCTCTTTTGCCCACCAAGTTTGGTACAACATCACCCTGAAACACGACTGGGCATCTCAGGTGCAAACATGTCTTCTTCAACTTGTGTTTCCCTTTGCCGAGGTGCACCAGCAAGAGGACAGGACACGTTGGCTGGTCCTTGCAAGAGGAAGGCATGAAGTACAACCCAGCTTCTAGCAGGGAGCTTGTTAGCGCATTGCTGGCAGTACAAGAGCAAGTTTTCTTGGTGGAGCAAAGGTAACCTTATGTCTTCCATGATCCTAGGTCATTCACGTGAACACCCTAAAGGAAGTAGCACTTTCTCTTTTATTCCCTGAAGCTGTTAGGCCCACACTGGCAAATCCATGGCCATTGGGTCACCTACTGCCTATGAGACCTACTGATGTGGACCAGATGTAGCCAAGACTACTGCTGCTCTGCTCCACACCTACGGGAAGAGCAAGTGATGGCATTGCCTTCAGTGTGGCAATTATTTGTTCAGTATTGCTGGTAGACTGGAGATTGCAGTTTTCAAGGTATTTGGCCTTTCAAAGACACTTGACTTCAAGACAACAACCTTGAGATCCTGCCACTCTCACAGACATACAAGAACCACTGTTACTGACAGTCATTTAAATAGTCTACTCAGGGGACTCGAACCATTTCTGCTCCCTTCAGTTCTTTTAGTTCTTTCTCCTTATCCCTAAATCATCTCTAAGTGTGCACTAACCCCAGGAGATGACACATCTTGGTCTCGGACAAGAGGCCAAAGGTTTTCTTTGTGAGCTGCTCACATGTTTGGCTGGGCAAGGGTGACCATGAGGTTGCTCAGCAAAGACGACTTGTTCTTCTTAACATTAAAAAGAACACACCTGTCCCACATGCTGAGAGCTACAGCACGGAACCTGTAGGAAGCTGTTCCCCCCAGGGTGCTGAGCTATGTGGTGATGGTGTGGGAAGGCAGGGTCGTCTTCTGCTCTCTAGATACTTCTGCAATGCCTTCCTCCACCTCACCCAATATCTCTGGCTCTTGTACTTCTTCCCTGCAGCTCTGAGCACATGCAACAAGTTTTAAATCTCCACCTGATTTCCCAGAGGAACCATCTCTTTCCTCATTACTTCCCTTAGTCATTATTTCTCATTCGATGTGACAATGCCATCAACTATCCAAAGCACCGTGGGACACTGTCCACACACAGAATGTGTTGGATTAGCTACCAGACAGCTCCAGGAGAACGCGTGTTCAGTGTTTAACGTGACAGTTCTGCCTCAGGGGAAAAGCCAGCCCCATAGAGCTCATCGGAAAAGTCCTCACAGCTGTGTAGACCTTCATGTACGATCAGCAACTCACCTACGTTGTTTCACCCCAGGGTAAAACTAGTAAAGCTTATCTTCTTTCTATGAATCACCCTAAGAAAACAGCCCCAATTAAAGTGTAAAACATTGCTGCCACAAACACCAACTTGTGCGGGAAATTATTTTTAGAAGTAGCTTAAAATACAGTGTGTGTTACCTTGTTAAAAAACATCACCTCTCTCTTTTGGTACAGGATGACATAAGAGCAGTGATACACACTCCTTTGCGAGAGGCACTTCACACCCTGCAACAGGACTTCTGCACGCTACCAAGCTGAGAGAAAACACAAACAAAAAAAAGGGGGGGATGGGGAAGCCCAAAATTAGTCTTAACACGTCACTGCCAATGTAATAAGATGCCAGGACTTACAGAGATGGATGTAAAGGGATGAGACTAAGAAGATTTTGGAAATAACAGCATATTTCCCCCTGAAAAGTGAAAAGAATAATCTGCGTGTAACTTTGGTGAAGGGTTTCAGTTTCTGACAGCCAACCCTGGGTCTGAAACGGACTCTGATGCAATGTGGACTCTTGATTTGAAATGCCATTGCCGTTGTGAAACCAGGCCTCGATGCAAAGACTTGAGGATGCATCCTGATCTGGCACCTCCAGTACATCCTTCTGCACCAGTAAAGTGATGGAAAGGGAAAGGGAAACAGCCCTCGGCAGCAGCTGCACCCCTGCACACGTGCACCCACAGCACCAACGCCATGGGGTGCCCTTTCCCCAAAACAGGCTCCAGCTGACTCCCAGCAGAAGGACTTGAGAGGACTTCACATCCTCAGGCATCCACCAAAAACCACTGAGGATGAAAAAAAAAATCTCTGCCAAGAGCAAATACTTCTCCACAGGCCACACTTGCATCCACCCTGCACCTCCCTGTGCTCTTTGCCCTTTCGCGAAAATGCACAGGCAAACTCATCGGCAAAGACACTGTTGAATCCTAGCAAGATCACACACGAAGGATACACCTCAAAAAAACCAGAGGTTCATGGCGCTGGGAAACCAGGTAATAAAAGAAAAGCTGATTTAAAACAATATTTGCACAGGCATGAATACCCACAGTTCTTAATGACTGCAACAAGCTCTGCCCATTACTCAGCATCTCAGAAGATTAAGCCCTTCTTTGAGTGATGAGCTCAGCTTTCAGTTCAACAAATTTAACTCAAGATTCAACACATGAAGACCTGAATTAACAATAAATTGTTATTACAGAATCATATAACTGTTTAGGTTGGAAAAGACCTTTAAGATCAAGTCCAACCGTTCCCCTACCCCTGCCATCCCACCACTAAATCATGGCCCTAAGCACCTCGTCTGCCCTTCTTTTAAATATCCCCAGGGATGGGGACTCGACCACTTCCCTGGGCAGCACTTTCCAGCGCTTGACAACCCTTTCGGGGAAGAAATTTTTCCTGATGTCCAACCTAAACCTGTCCTGGCACAACTTCAGACCATTACCCCTCGTCCCATCGCCCGTTACCTGGGAGAAGAGACCGACCCCCACCTCGCTACACCCTCCTGTCAGGCAATTGTAGAGGGCAATAAGGGCTCCCCTCAGCCTCCTCTTCTCAAGGCTGAACACCCCCAGCTCCCCCAGCCACTCCCCATCAGCCTTGGGCTCCAGACCCCTCCCCAGCTTTGTTGCCCTTCTCTGGACACGCTCCAGCCCCTCCATGTCCTTCTGGGAGGGAGGGGACCAACACTCACCCCAGCATTTGAGGGGCAGCCTCACCAGTGCCCAGGACAGGGGCATGGTCACTGCCCTGCTCCTGCTGGCCACACCATTCCTGATACAAGCCAGGATGCCATTGGCCTTCTTGGCAATCTGGGCACACTGCTGACTTGTAAAACTCAAAGCCACCTGAATATTTTGATTGAAGCTTTCCAAGGAATAAATATGAAAAGAGAATAGAGGGATGAAACTAATGCAAAATGACCTCATTTGACAGATACTGTTCTGCAACCCTCGCTATATGCGGATACATATGGGCAAGCACATATGCAATGCCGTACAGTTTTGTTTTCTGAAAAATCTGAACAGCTTTTCAGAAACAGAAAACAGTAAGAGAAAGAAGCAGTAAAAAAAAGTGGTGGGAAAAGTCAGTGGCATATGCAAGTGAGAAAAGATACGTCGCTTGGTGAGACACCCAAGTGGAAAATTACAGCAGGATTGTTCCAGAGGGAAAAAGCCATGTGTGGGATGGGGCAAGGATGCTATGCAGACGGGGGGGTTGGCCCTACCAACTCAGGAGCAGAACCAGGCTGCTACCAGAGGGGAGATTTGGTACAATTCTCAAAAAAAAAAATAAAGCTGCAAGAGGAGAAGAAACACGTTTGAAGGCATTAGCATGGGGGTAGCTGGGCCACCTGGAGATGAGCAATGTGGGAGGGGTGACAGGAGATGGATTCACTCACAACAAAGGGGTAAGAGGAGATGGAGAACTAATGGCTGGCTCTAAATGCAATATAACTCTCCCTAAAAGCCCAACCAGCCAGCGATTTATGCATTGCACCATGTGAAACAAGTCAAAAATATTACTAAAACTATAAAGGTTTTAAACAAAATGCCTTAGACATGTTTATATGTCACATAAATAAAAGTCAGACAGCTAAATTAATCCTAATGAATCTGATTAGGATTATTGCAGTGGTAAGAATCATTTACTGCTACTGTAAGCTTTTTCCCCAACTCTCGCAAAAAAAAATCCTCTTTGTACACCTGCTTTTAACACCACCGTACTAGATAGCACATCCAAATATAATTCCATTATGGTCGGGAGAGATTTCATCCACTCAGTGAAATGCAATGAATAAATACAAAATCATTCACATTATGCACCCTAGAGGGATATTTAAGGCTCCCCCCCCCCCCAAATAAATCAGTTTTATGCAGTTAATGTCCTTGAAAATATCAAATTGCAAGTCTTTGTTCACAGAACTTCAATTCTTCTAAAATTCTTGTAACTTTGGGAAAGACACACAAGTCACAGAGGAGGGGATGAGAATCAGCATTTCCCATCTGGGCTCACTTTATGAGCCGAACACAACACCGGCCTCCCGTGCCTCAGTTTCCCCCCTTTGCAACACGGGATGAGTATTCCTGGCCCTATGACACAGGTGCTAGAAATCCTAATTTGTTATCACAGCTGTGAAGTCTGAGGTGAAAGGCAAGCAGAAATTCCTGTTTCAGCTTAAATTTCCAGAAACAGCAGATGTCATAGAGAAGATGAGGTTTGAAACCGAAAGCCATTCTGACAGACACGTGCACGTTTTGGTGCAGCTACAACAAAACCCAGCTTTATACTCCTCCGGAGAGAGAAACAAGAAACCAATTCTGGTCTGAGTTCATTTGCAACTGATTGATGACTTTTGGGGTCTGTCCACAATTTTTGGTTTCATTTTTTATTTGTTAAACACCGACAGTCACAGGGACATAAGCAGTGGTTGTCCACTGTATTTTTGGTCTCCGCGGGGCAGCACCTGGTTCTGCCCCTTCGTGTTATATTTATAAGCTTGGTCTATAAAGCTTCATTTATCAGACCCCATGGAAATTCATCAATCCTGGAATACTACACCCTTTGCCATCACCAAAATGAACCTCTGTGATAGTCCACTGAGGCAGAAACGCCGTGTTTGAACCAGAGGGCAAAAATCCAAGTGAAGGACGCAGACCATCTACTTGGCTGCGTACCTGCTGCCACCCGCAGCAGCTCCAACACATCCCCACCATCACCCACGACTGCCACCTCGGTTTGTAAATCAGAAAACAGACCATTTGCTTCCCTTTCCTCTGGGGTCTCAGCCCCAAACGCTCCTTAGAAAACAAATATTTATCAAAGGGTCAGTTTGAACAGAAGGTGGCTTTTCCGTTCAGAACGAAGGAAAAAGGAAAACTGTAACAAATACATGGGGAAAAGTTGACCTGCTGATTTCCCAGGGAAGCATAGCTTCTACTCTTTCAAACTCCTGGCTCTGCACATAACTGGGCTTGTTCAGGCACCGATATGGAAAATAAACTTATTTCTCTTAACAAATCTTCAAAGGACCTGATGAAATCTCTTGCTTTGGGATACAGATCTCACTGTCCCAGGGAGCTGCATTGCCTTTTGTACCTTTTGCAAGGCAAGTAACAGTATTGCGGGATGCTGCCACAGGGAAAGGCGTATCAAGGGGGTGTCCAAGGTGTCCTAGCCCTAGCACAGTTTGATATCTTTGTAAGTGATTTGAATGATGGAACATAGTATGCTTACTAAAATTGCTGCTGATACCAGGCTGGGACAGGCTGCAAGTACTTCGGAGGCCAGGATTAGGATTCAAAATGATCTTGATAAATTGTAGAAATGGTCTGGAAAAAAAAAAAAAAAGAGAAAAAGAAAAAAGACAGTTCAGGAATGATGGGTGAACAATGCTAAGACAGGAATAATCAATGACACGGTCATAAGGGAAATAAATATCAGCTCACAGAGGTTACTTTTTTTTTGGAAAAGGATCTCGGGGTTACCATGGATCACAAACTGAACAAGAGCTGAACACAGTCACGTTACTGCAATAAAACCAACCATCACACTGGATACATGGAGAGGTGTAATGTTCACCAGATACACGAAGTGAACTTTCCATTTACGTAGCACTGCTGAAGTTCTGATATTGGACACTGCATTTCAATAGGGTTGTAGAGGAGGCCCCAGTGCAGACAGCAAGAATGATCAGAGATCGAGAAAGCACAGACTGGAAAATCAGTGGAAAGAATCACATTCGTCTGGACTAAAGAGTAAAGACGACAGGGAGACATGATAACGGTCTTCAAACACATCAAGAGGGCCACAACAGAAAGGAATAAACTACCTCCTTGGCTTGCCAAGAGTAACACAAGATGTCATAGTCGAAATCGCACCCAGGAACGCAGGTTAGACACCAGGAAGAGTTTCCTGACTAAGGGAAGAAAAGCACTGAGATAGAAATTCAAGGACAGCTGCGGGCTCTCCCAACGTTTGATCAGGAAAGTTAAGGCACTGTCCATCAGGAAGAGGCATGGAGGAGGTGGCTTTACCTTGAAGTCTTAATTTTCTTTGTTTTGAACAGTAAAAATACCCTTAGGAAGCAATAGGACCTCCCAGCTGAACCTACATAACCCACTGTTAATCAATTAACTACATTATGACAGTTGAGGCCATGGCCCCATCCATCACCTGATCCACACAGGCCACCCATCTTCCCCAGCTGCTATCTACGCAGACCAGGTAGGGGAAAGAAGTGTTGTTATGTCAATATTGTGGAGAAGAGACACAGACTTGAAGACACCAAGTCATACAGAGGATCTGCCACAATAAAAGAAGATCCCTGTCCACTGCCATAGTCTCAAAACAACCCTTCTACTTAGGGAAACACTAAAGTATAGAATCATAGAATGGTTTGGGTTGGAAGGGACCTTTAGAGATCATCTAGCCCAAGCCGCCTGCAGGGAGCAGGGACACCATTAACCAGATCAGGTTGCTCAGTCAATAGAGGTTCTTGCTGAAACATTTGTAAATGACCTGCTTGTACATAACAGGATCTCAAAACAGTTTTATTTTTGAACAGATCTGCCTTCCCACATGGTATGCAAAATATTCATTCCCAGGTGAAGGAGTGAAACATAAATGCTCAGAGCACTAATTTCTCATTAGAAGTAACCTGCACAGAATAACGATGGGGCTGGAGGGCAGGAGTTTGATGGCTGATGAGTGAAAGCAAATATTTTTAGCGATTTTCACTGAGTGCAAAAATAGATTTATACTAAGCTGCTCTCCCTGTCTGGCAGGTTGCTGACAGCTGCGGCGGAGGCTGCAACAGGCACCTCACCCGGGCCAGCAAAGGGTCTCGCAGCTTCCTTCGGATGGCGGGGGGACAGTTTGGTCCAGCCTCACCACCAAGCCACGAAATCTTCCCTCTGCACAGCCAGCGGACAGGCAGCCTCTGGTCTGTGCAGAGACCTTCACCAACGATCCCAAGGGACCAAAAGGGGCTCACTGAAGCCCCTGCTACCCCCCAGTACCATCAAGCCCTCACTGCCACCTGGCTGTAGATAAGCTAGGAAAATTCAGTGCCAGAACAGGCATTATAGATGCTTTTCACAGAAGTGAATTATCATTTTAATAGGAAAGTAAACAAAAAAGAAATAAAAAGCATTTCAAAAGCACACAGTGGTGCGAGCCAGGGCAAAACTGCCCTGGCTTTAGCAAAGCATTACTGTCGCGTCGCTCCTCTACCGCTGAGACTTCTCCAGGGCATCTCTAATCATAAAGAGCAGCTGAAATGCCAACAGGAATAAATGCTGGCCTTGACACTTTGCTGATGCATAAACATCCAAACAGATCTTTCTGACAAGGTGAAGCTCCAGCCTATACCCCAAGTTTGTTCGGGAGCATCCTATGAAATAGCAGGCAGACTTCTACTGATAAGCTACATCGATCTTAATTGGGAGGCATCTGCCCCTTCTGGGTTTTGAACAAAGAATACCAGATTAAAAGGAAAAAAGAAGAAAGAAAAAAAAAAAAAGCAGCAGTCCAGGCAGTTGAGATAAAGGAGCTGTTATCACCCCCTCTAACAAGGCTGCGTGCTTTCTATCGCCAGGCACTGACTCTGTGGAAGCAGTTTGAACACAAGTGAAAAATTCATATCCCAGGCAAGCTGTCCTCAGGAAGCTCGAGGAGGGGCAGAGCTCCCATGGCCTTTCACTCCTCATTTCTGGACGATGGCAGCACTGCCAGATACATTGGGCAGCTCACTGCTCCGGCCATCCTCTTCAGACAGGGAAGGGCCTTGCCGCTTCTCCTTTCTTGTTAAATAAAAGCTTGCAAAACCATTTAGCTGAAAAATCTCTATTTCAGGTTGAAAACAACTTTGTAAATCATGCAGCTAGCCTAGTGTGGAGACGCCTGGCAAGCCTCCTTTGCAATGCCTCTGAAGAGGATGGTAGCATACCAGTTAGCTCCGCTTTCGGATGGAGTGGTGGGTTTCTGCAGTGCTGTTGGCAGGATTTCATCCCGTTCCACCCCCCTCCACCCCCCCCCCAGCGCTGCAGCCCATGCAGATTTGCAGGGCAAGGTGAGCAACTGAAAGCATCCAGGGTCTTGATGCAGCAGCTGAGAACAGGTACTGGCAAAGCTGCGGTTCTCAGGAGGTAACGCAGCACTGAGGAACTAAATTTCTGTAGTGGCTATTCACCCACTAAGAAAAAAAAAAATAATAATCCACCACTTATGTGCCATTTCACCCTGCTGACAGGAAAGAGCTGGGAAGGGCCATTGCTTCTAAGCTTAATTACATCCGATGCTTCTAAGGGCAAGGGAAAAGAGTACTTCATGAGCCAAAACCAAAAAAGTTAATATATTATACTGCGGCAAGAACACAGCATCTTCAAAGCTTTCCCTCCCCACACCCTGAAGTGTGAAATCAGAGATTTTTTTTTTTTTCCCTCTCAGTAATGCTTTTTGCTCATTTCCTGCCTGGCCTCATACTCTTACAACAATGAATCAGGATCAATTAGCATCAATGTCAAGATTAAGTTTATGCCTAACCAGAACTTTCTTGTCATCTTCTAGGGAATTCAACTCAAGCCCACGTAATGATGGGCTGGCCACGCTGCCAGGCTGGGCTATCTCCCTTCACCCCTGGGGAGTTGGTGTTTCCAGGTGAAACCTGCCTGCCGCTTAGCACGAATCTCTTGCTTTGGGGAAACTCCAGAAATCTCCCCAAGCTGGTTCTTTTTTTTTTTTTTCCATGCACCTCTTCTAAACCTACCATCACCATTTATTTTCACGTTCCCAGGCCAGAAGGAAGAAGCCGTGCAGAAGCCTGAAGCTGTGGTCTGAGCTGAACAAGACACACTTTTAGCAAGCCACAAACAACTATAAAAAGGAGAAACAAGCTCAGCAATCTATGGTGCTCTGAAATCAGTGATTAGCAGCCGAGAAGAAAATTTCTCTGGATTCTCCTCCAAATATACACCTCTGACCTTATCAGGCTCCATATTCTCATAAGGTCACTCACCATCAATTAAGCTATGAACTTTCAGGTCACTTTTTGTAAGACCAAGGAGACCAGAAGGTCTTGTCTTTCCCATCTTCTGGGTGTTTGTTCAGCAGGCTACTGCAAGTTCAAACCAAGTGTTTGACAAAGGTGGTGTGAAAAGCAAGCCCATCGGTCACCTCCCGGCAGGGGACAGGACATCCCTCCTCTGACGGGTGGCTCAAACCTCTCCAGCCTGGCAGAGATCCATGAAACTGCCTCTCCAACCCAGATGATGCAGCAGATGATAGCTGCAGCATCACAAGCACAGTAATGTCTTCACATGAAGGCCCTCAGGAGATCTACAGCCCACCCCCCCTTCCCTAGTTTTGTATAGATATTACAAACACAACGTTCTCAAAAGCAATCTGCTGTCAAGCATGACACAGTGCCCATGGCAGTTTCTACAGCTATTCATTCGTCTTTCCCACAGCCGTATCAACAGCGTATCAAGAACAACAGAAAAATGATTCACGTGGCACATTTCTGGTGCTCCTTGGTTTTATTTGACTTCGGTATGGTATTTTAGAAGTTTTTCAAGATGTTCAAAAGCATGACCTCTGCCTTTAGAAATCATTAAGAGAAGCAAAGAGAGTCACATGTATGGGGAAGTGTTAGGCGCTTTGACTTTTTGACACTTCTGCGGGGTAAAAGTACTCTGCCGAGCTAAAGGAAGTGGAGTGAGGCTATGAACTGAGATTGAGCCAGCAGTTCATGAGCATGTAAAAAAGCAAACCTCTGAAGAACACTGGCCTCCATCTCTGAGCAGAAAGTATCATATAGGCAGTTATTTCAGTAAAAAATAAGATGGCCAAACATATGTACTAATGACTCATTAAGCTAAAAATCTTTGCTTAATCTTCCCAGCAGCGCACAATGAAAAATTTCACTTTCCAGCCTCCAAAATATGAATATCCAAGATCTTCCCAAGAGCAAGCAACCAGAAAGCTCACACCACCCTTCCCACCACATCGCCAGCAAGGGGGGGGAGATCACACCTCCTGCAGCTCCCCACAACGGTCTGCGCAGTCACCCTGAGGTCCACAGCAGCAGCCAGAACCTTCTGGGGGTTTTAAGGCTTTAGCAGCCTGATAAATCTACCCTGTGACCACCGCGTGGTCAACTGAAGCACATCTCCGCATCGCACATGCCAAAATGCCACAGCACTTTCATCTTGCTGGTCAAGAAGCTCCCATATAGTAGCAATTTCTGTGCTGCTGCTCACTTCCTTCAACCTTCTCATCTGAAGGATGACACAAAACCATAACCTTGAGCGCCACATCCAAGACTAATTGTAATTTTTAAATTCCACTCATGTCACAGACCCAATTTGTAAAAAACGCAGCTGGGGTGTGTGTGTGGGGGGGTGCCTTATGAGAGAGAAGAAATAAAAAAGTAGCAATTCTCTTCTGTGCACCGAAGTTCTGCTGTACTTTTGCTGGATGACACACCGAAGAACCACAACTGCACAGCCCAAAGGAGACAAACGGCTGATGCAAACGGAAAACAATGCAGCAAAAGGAAGTCATTCTGTAAGGCAATTACTTTGTTCTTTCAGGGGCTTTTTGGGGTATCTTCTTTCCATAGAAAGTTTCCACTACAGTTATTTAAATGAAACTCGTGTGTATTTTTGTCCTCATACCTATAAGGCTGCATAGCAGGAGCTCTGCTGCAAATCAGTAAAACAAAATAGAATTGTGCACAGGTCCAGGTTCTTTGGTCAGAAACACAGAGAAAGGACGAGGAATGTCCAAAACCAGTCAGTGAGACTTTTTCTTAAACTAAAACCCAGAAGAACCTCAAGGTATCACTTAGCAAAGCCACTGGAGATGATTTAGGGGGGACACAGCTGTCTGCAAGAATGTGAAAAGTGAGAATCCAAACGTACCTACCTGCACGGGCACATTCATCTCCATGGGATGGGGCAAAACAGGGAAAGGGAAGAGTTGAATGAACATTAGGAAATCCCTCCACCAAGAGTCATCCCATCACTTGAAACATCTCAAGGCTGGACAAACATCCTTACACTATTGGGTTGGAAACACTCCTTTCCAGGATGCGGATTTCCAGTACCATCATCTCCATCTGGGGCTCCAGCAGACTCGGACATGGGGGAAAACGACAGCACGCAAGAGGAGTGCAGCCCGGGTCGGAGCTTCGAACCTGAGCCTGAGCTTCCAAGGGATTTTGGGATGCCTGTGCCAGTCTCCGGTGTGCTGCCGGCCTTGCCCCGAGCGTGCAGATGGCTGAATATTAAAGCAGCTTTTGCTTCCTGGCACCGTGCAGCAATGCAGTGGCATGAACATATCACATAAAAGACCGTTTCTGCAGAAGATTTACAATCTGCCTTTAAACCCTCTAAAGGGGTTAAATAACGTGGCGAGCATGGGCTTCTTGTGGAAAAATGACTCACAGGAAGGATGGCAACAATGCGCTGCTATAAAATATTAAACATAATAGGTCTCTCTGCCCTGGACTGAAAGAATAAAAAACAAGGTAAGTGGACCTGTGTTTTTCTCCTGGTTCTCAAAGTCACTAATGGCCCTCTGGGTCTGTGAACAGATGTCAACAGCATACTGCAGGTACCACAATTTACTCGCTGCAAATTATTGCCTGGCATTTAATTAAAATTTTATTGTGGCGATTCCCATCAGCTCTCTCCACAGCACCAAATGGAAGGGACTGAAGAGAAAAGTGGATCTTTCGGAGCAAACAAGCCCAGTTCATCAATAAAATACTGTAGTTCTGAAAGGGGAAAAGAAAGTGTGTGGTAAGAGGTTTGGTTATCTGACTTTTTTTCCCTCCGTGGGGCCCTGCAGTGCTGTTCCCGGCACTGACGCCTGATCTGAACCAGCCTGAAGGCAGCTGTGGGATGAGCCCAGCGCATGGATCACAGTTTTCTGCTTGGACTCATCAGGGATCACGCGGCATGCCTTTAGGAGCAGAGGATGGAAGAACCGGACTCAACAGTTCACTTGTCCAGCTTGGGAGGAAAGCAAAAACCTCCTTATTTCTCATTTCATTTCCCACATCACAGACCTTTTAGGAACAAGCCCAACCTGGTGGGAGGATCTGTCCACCTATGGAGACTCCTCAATGATTTGTGCTTTTTTTGCCCTAAACCAAGGAACAACCATTCTTGCTCCTGTTTTACCAGTGGGAGGCATCGGGGAGCTGGAGGGACAGACGCACCTAGTGCTTGCAGCGGGTGAAGCAGAGGGACCAGGGCTGCTCTGTCCCAGACTGCTGCTCTGTGCCCTCCACCATGCCCAGATCTTGCATAGTTTCAGATGGGGGCTGAAGGAGAGCACAAGATCAATTTTTCTCCTGTCCTGCACATTTTTCTGGTGGCTTCTATAAAAGCCAGTAGCTACAAGCACAAGCGTAGGAGACTTGGCAGCTCTGGGGCTTGCACACAAGCTCCCACCTATCCCAGGGGTTCTGGAAATGACCAGGCATGCAGAGGTGCCAGAAGTGCCGCTGACTGTAAGGAAAGAAGAAATTCCCATGAGTACCTCATGAGATCTCTCCTTCTGGGTCACAGATACAGTGATCACAAATCCATGACCAAAACAACACAGCCAAGGAAGTCGTATCCATGAAAGCTGATGCTTGATAGCACCAGATTATCCTAAATCTCCATGCCCTTCTACCAGTTGAGGCAACTCTTGGCCCTTCAAAAGAGTGGGAAAAGCCAAAGAACAAGATAAAACATCCTCAGCTCCTTGTGCATTTAGGAAAGCTGCTCTCCTGATACCTGCAAATATCCGCTGGAAGCCCTGAAGCACAAGACCTAAGGAAAGCAGTTTTCATGCCAAGCTGCAAGTGATAGGGGATGCTAAGAAAAACAGATGGCAACCCCTCTCTGTCCAGAGCCAGAGGAGAAAGAGGCTTATGGACACCCCAGCTCCAGGGCCAGGGTGGATCGACACCGTCATCTGCCCTACAGCTCACAGAACTGGGGAAAACACAGCTCTGCAGGGTTGAAACTCAGGGTGCCTGAAGACTTGAAATACCATGGGGAAGAGGAGATATCAGGTCCTCTCCACAGTCTCAGGGGTTAACACAGGCACAGCTGAGCTGCAAACCTCCCCCTCTAAAGGTATCTGTTGATGCTTTACCTCCCCAAGCAACTACTCTGGGAAGTCAGGGGAGACAGAGCTAGAATGATGGATGCAAAATTAAAAGCTCAGTAAATAATTAATAGCTGAGGTCATCGAATTGTACGAATCTGTCCATCTCACTCTCCCCTCTCCTGTTAATCAGAGGAGTCTCTGTTTCAATGGTGGGCGAAGTGGTCCTGGAAGAACCGTAATTTCTGTACAGCGCTGCCATGAAGCTTGCACTGGGTGCCATATAAATCAATAGCAATAAATCATTGCTGAATGCTGTAAGGCTTTTCAAGTGTTAAGCAAACAGAATGCCTCCAGAGATCCCAAAATAAAGTGAGAGGCGAGTTTGAGTAACTTATTAGGGTAATTATTAAAATGCAAAACATCAAATATGTATAGCATAGGCAAAACCTCCTTTCCTCTTTCCGGTATCAGCCTCTCCACAAATGCCAATGAAAAAGAGCACTCTTAAGTACCACAAATAAAACACACATGAAAGCTAGCAAACCCACCTCACCGCCTGGCCACCTTAACCCTTTCTCTTCCCCCATCTCCGCACTATCATCTCCCTCTGAGTTTTGCCTTTGCTGGTAAGCTCCCTCAAACTGGGGCCACACAGCCAGTTCTTCCAGTATGGGCAATTTCTAGCATGTGATAGTGTTACTCTGATTATAAATAAATGGTTAACGTTAATGGACATGAATGCCCAGAGTGGAAGAAATTTATTCCACGCTTAATGTGTTGCAAAACTTGTTGCATCCTCCAGAGACAGGCTGCCGGACGCGGTGAACTGGTGCGCTACAGCATGCCAGGTCCTTTCGCTCCGACCCACAGCAGTGGCAGAATCCAGTCTCTGGACTGGGTCAGATCAACTGCTTGATGAGGAATACCCTTCCTCCCACCAGTATGTGATGCACAGAAGGGAAATATTAGGTTTATTCCTACATCAAAGGGGAATTGGGGCAATTTAACAGCTATAACTGTAGTTTAGTGAGGGTTAATAGCTAATGTTGGCACAAAAGGCCAGTGCTTCGCAAGCTCATGCAAGTGCTCAGGACCTCTCTGCTTTGTGCTCCACCTACAAAACGAGCTTTGAAAGTTCTCTGGAAGTTTCTTCACGGTTTGTGAACAGCGTTGTTACTGTATCCATGCAGAAATGCCATGTTATCTGGGAGAAATACCACACTACTTGGTTAAGGCCAGCCTGTGCACATCGTTCTGTTACTGTCTGTTACGTTACAGTAAGAGAAGATGGCCCAGCACCGCCGGGGAGCCGGCAGCAGCAGGACAAACCTCCCCACCGCTGTCTTTGGACAAGGGGTGACAACAGCCTTGGGTCCATGGGCTGCATGGCCTGGGAAGTGCACGCCCCAGCTCCACGCCCTCCCCTCCCTGCAGTCACATACTGAATGCTTTTCTCCCCAAATCCTGCTGCACATCAGATATCCTTCACCACACACACAGCTCCGGCACAGGAATGTGGGTCCCGTGGCTCTCCCCACCCGCAGTCCTCCCCTCCCCGTGCTGTGGTGCACAGGAGATGCTCCCACCTCAGGGCACCGTGGCATGTCGGCATCCCAAATCCAGCCACACTGGTCTACTCTATCAGCCACTTGCAACCATGGCGGAGTAGGACACCCGCTAGTGGATCTAAAAAGCCTCTATCACCATAAATCACAGTAATCTGTAACTTCTCATATTTCTTTAAGACAGGGCCCAGACCATCCCATCTATCTTCAAGCTTTTTTCCTCTTCAAAACAAAGTCTGACTTTTTTTTCCCCCGAAACACCATCATACAACACAGCACCAGAGTCCAAAGACCAAATGGCCCCTTTTCCAGCATACTGGGTGCTCTTCTCTACCATTTCACTTAAGCTGTTTCTTGACTCCATTAGAAACACGGCCAGTAAAAATCTCCTGAAAACACTGTTCCCAATTAAAGTGAGCCCTTATGAAACCAATATCACAGCCACTTGCTTAATATATTTCCCCCTAGAAGAACTTACAGTGTTTCCTTGATGAACCCCCAAGCATAACAGTTTCCACAGTGATTACAGAAAAAGCAGCGGTGCCAGAAATAACATTGTTAAATGGAAAACATCCCCTGCCCTCGCTCTCACACACGCACACCCCATCCAGCACAAACGGGCTCGCCAGGACCGGGGACGATTCCTCACACCGACAGCCCAAGCACCGAGTTGCCACCCCAGTGCGAATGCAAATGGAGATGGAAATTGAGTCAAAATATCCCTTTATAAGTCGGTGTCTTCGTGAGGGCACATGGGCAGGTGCCCTCTGCACGCAGGCATGCAGCGGCATACCCTTGAATAGAGATGGAATCCGTGACTATATTCCAAAAGCAGTTTCCCAAGTACAATATTAAAAATATTTTACCTAGCAAGGTGGGACAAAATGACCACTGCAGATGGTGCATCCTGACTCATGAAAGGCAATTTTAGTACCGACACAGACCTGGTGCAAAAGCGGGAAAGAAAAGTACCAAGTATCAGAGCATCTCTGAACCACCTCCCCTCGGCGCTCACATTCATTCAGTTCTTTGAGGTTTAAGGCATGCAAAGCTGCAGTTCCCATTCGTGTGAAACTCTCTCTGTATTTTCCAGACGCTCCCATGCTCCTCTTCCTCGCTCCAGGCCACGGGCAGCCCACTCCCTGTGCACCGGCAGACGGAGGCTGTGGGCAGCACCATCCCCACCACCACTGCCACCGGACTAGCACGGTGTCTCTGACTTTCCTCATTTATTTACCAAAATAGAGAGAAGGCTTTCAGCAAACACCTTCCAAAGCTATTTTCTGCAACAAGTGCCCTCACCACCTTCAAACTCTTTACTGCCTTACTGCTCTCAAGAAAAGAACAAAAATAACCTTTTATTTAAAAAAAAAAAACCTAAATTTTTTGCTCACCACCAGGGCACCAGTTCCTGCCCTCTCCCCAGACCCCTCACAAGCATCTTTTCCTTTTTAGCTCTCTGTCCCCGTGTCCTTTCAGAGTCCTCACCAGCCAGGAGCCTCCCAGGCAGGTACATCCCTGACCGCCAGCTCCAGTTCAGAAGAAATGAGATTTGAGGATTTCTGGTACATTCACACACTTTTACACCTGTTTACTTAAAAAAACCATAACGGCTGGTTTAACATTTTGGCATACCATCTCCTATCTTTTGAATAATTCTGAATTCTGATGAATGCAAATATGAACGCAAAGTATTTTCTAACTTTGCAGCAAATCCCCACAGGTGGATGCCAGATCAAAACACGAAGGCAGCAGACCATGTCTACGGCAATGAATTACAGGCAGAATCAAAAAGCAACTATATTCCATGGAGACTGTAACGCAACCAACACCTCAATGGGGACTTCCCCTTAACTTCTTTAAAGAGCTAAAACCTGCATAATGCATAATAAACCCAACACTGCAGGCTTTTCCTTCAGCAGAAACCCAGCACAGCGCTGCCTTAGGGTTAGGAAAAAATTCTTCCGTTTGGCAGCAATGGTTTTAGCCTTCCTCGCCTTCCTGTTTCTGAATGCAAACGGCGCCATTCAAAGCCGGTCTGCAAAAGCAGCAAGGGTTCGGTTTTAATAAGCACTCCTTGAATTAAAAAGGATCACCTTTATAATGCTACAAACCACGGCAGCACACTCAGTAGACAGCAAGTCATTACTGTAGGATGCTATCAGATGTGACGACCCAGCCCATGTTGCTGGCAGGTCTGCTCGTACGGTGCAAAGATGATCTTGGGCGATTCTTGGATCTCTTTTACCCATTTCAGCAGGGTTTTTTGAGCAGCTGCTGGGGCACCAGTGCTAAAAAGCAACAGCTTCCCCAGCCTAGAGTACTTGTGAACCACAACAGCAAATCTTTACCATAATATGTTATCATTGTTATTTGTAGTCATTCACTGTATCATGAAGCACTTAAAATATTATTTCCAATAGTATCAATTTACTTTTATTTAGCATTTTTCACACTGGTGGAAAAAACTCCGTGGTGTTTTACAAACTGCCACGGAGGGAGTGTGGCAATGCTCCTGGGAGGGAGGGAGAATATTTTTAACCCCATTTTACAGAAGTGGGAACTGAGGCACGCACTTTTCCACAGGAGGATACCGGCCAGAAACACTTCTGAATTCTTGCAGGATAACTTCCAGCAGAGATCCTCACTTCCAGAAGAAATGTACGCTTATTCCAAACTACAGTGGTCACACTGTTGAGTCCTGGCCAATTTTCTCACATAAACAGAGCGGTGAAATGGTGGGGAAGAGTGGTTTCTCTTCACGTTTTGTTAATTTTAGCCTGAGAAAGTCATGAAGGAAATACCTGAGCACTACAGGCAAGTTTGTGGGAGGTAATTAAACACCCAGCTCGACTTCCCTTCCAACTCAGAAAAGCGTCACATTCTTCTGTAGGTATCTACAAATCTATTTTTGCACTTGGTTCTAGCCTCACCTCTCATTGCACTGTTTTGTTCCAAAGTCAAACGCTCCACATCTACAAAATTAAGGCATTTTTTCTTTTAAACGTGACCAAAACTTTATCTTCCTCTTTAAACGTGCAAAGATCCAGCGCGTTTTCAGTGGGTTCAAATACACACAAGAACGCTTTGTCCTGCCCCTACCAGCCCTGATGTCTCCCGCGAAAGCAGCGTCCCAGTTCAGACCAGCACTCCAGCTGGGGTGCCAAGAGACCTCAAATCCGAGTAAAGAAATCCCTTAGCTATTTCTGCTTGTACAAAGAGTACCTGCTGTGAACCTGCAAACAGCTCTCCTAAGAGGAGCAACTCCAGGAACACCACGCAACGCTCGTCTCCCTGGAGCATGCATCCCCTTGAAGAACAGGCATTGCCTCTCCGTCCTTCCTGACACCCAGCCACCTCATCGCCCTCACCTTGCTCCTCTGCAGGTGATACAACCCAGTGTGGCTGGAGCGTCTCCAAGAGTGTTTATCAGATCTACACCCCTGTGGCAATAGGGTGGCAAATGCAAATTACCAGCCCCTTGCCCGGTCACAGCTGACCCGGCCCAGCAGCTGCTCTTCTTTAACAGGTGGTGGGTGCTATCCCAGTGCATCCCAGAATACCTGAACTTAATGCAACTTTTTTATTTTTCATTTCTGTTCGACTCCTTTTAGCCCCATCTTCAGTTTTTCTATAGCTGTAATTTACGTTAGTAAATCTCCCCAGACGGGAACAAAGCCAAAAAAGCTGAATAAAGGGCAGGAGGGACCACAGGAAACCCGTGGACAGCTATTTAAAGAGTCACTGACGCCTCATGGAAAACTCTGAAACACATTCCCGTTAGTGACAAACCCACTCCCTTCGCCCGGGGTCACTCGCTGCATCCCTTGGGGTCCTCACTGCCTTGCCCTGACCAGCAGGGAATGGGGAGAGCCTTTCTATCCGACACCTTTTCCTGGGCATCTCCCACCACCTTGGGGCAGGAGGAACCAGCTGAAAGTCCAGGGCCCAGGGTGTTCCTCCTAAACCCCTTTAAAGCTCCTAGAAGCTCTCAGAGTTTCACAACCTATTTTGTGAACGCTGCCTAAATAACAACCGCTCATTCACCTTCACCAGAGGAAATGGCTGGAGACGGCACGCCATCACTTCCAGCGGTGACACGGAGCATTCAACCCACAACTCATCTTACTACATTACTTTTGGGGAGCACGTGTCCAGTCACCTCACCTAGTCGGCCTTTTACCCGAGGACCATACCCTACACTGAGTCGGGAACGCAACCAGTTCTCAACACAACACCCATGGGTCCCTTCGTCACCGCTGGCTCTTGGTTCATTATGATATTGCCGACAGACAGGGCTATCAAGAATAATCACATGCCTGAAGATGAAGGCGGCCAGTCCATGTATACCCGAGACTTAAATCTACTAGTAATTCCTAAGAAAAGTGATTGTACGTGGATATAAAATCGATGGTTATGTCTGGTTTGTGACTTCTGAGTTCTGCAAAGTAGTGAACTGCCAGGAGAGACCATCTAAGCAAGCTGGACTTCGATCTGGACGTAGGAGCGTGGCAGTGAAGACTTTGGGGAACTACTACACTTAAAACCAAGTTTGCTGGGAAAAGGGTCAGGCTCAATTTTATTGGATTCTCCTGAGGTTCCCACTCTAAACTGCACCCCCAAACAAGGGCTCAGCAAACCTCTCCAGGTCTCAATGCATCCAAGAGCAACATTAGCAGAGAAACCCAAATCCTATGTCTGAATTCAACCACATCTAGCCGATTTTTGACTAACCTTGCCTTCCTGCCTAAAATCTGCAGGTCTAGTAGAGAAGCAGAGCAAAATATTGAAACCCCAAAGCCCCCCAGTGCTGCAAAGCTTGAGTAACAGTTTAATGAGCAAGTGACCCTTCAAAGTCCAAAGAAGGAACAAAGGAAGGGCTGGATAAGTGGCATGGGAGAGACAATTTAGGATCTGGAGGCTGAGGAGCTGCTGAAACTGAGAAACTCATTTGCACACACACACACACAAAAAATCTTTATATAATTGATGTACAATAAGGTTCCCACAACGCTGAGGGTGCCCTGAAGTTTGTCCCAGCGGCTGACCCGTCTGCTTGCTCCTACAGCAACGTCCTGCGAGTGCTTTGTGCCCATGCGAGGTGATACATGGGCTTCGAGGCAAGGAGGAACAGGCGGTGCTTGCTTACAGCCAGACCCTTTTAGGAAGGTAGGAAAACTTGACCTCACTTGTGTTTTCCTCTTGATTATCCCTGCCTAAAAGTCACTGAGCAGTTACCAGAAGGAAAATGCTCCCAAACCAAAATTTCCGTGCAACGGAAAAAACCCAAAGGGTTACAAAAATACCACCTAGGTGTACTTAAATGGGTTGGTTACTGTTCTTCTTAGGGAAAAGGCTTCTCGGAAGATTTCCACGCGGTAAACGCTCAGGGACATCTGTGCTGTCTCATTCAGCGTGGCACGGCTGATTTCCTCACCCTACCCTGCTGCGTGCACAACCCCTGCTCACCTTCTCAGAAAGCTGAGAAAAGCGGGCAGTAAGCGAAAACCAGTGCTACATGAGCTGGTCACAGCCTGGACGGCCGAGGGAGGAGAGGCTGGGCTTGGTTCAGGGCTTTGCAAAGAAAATGAGGCAACACAGAGGATAAGGAAGATTTATCGCACATTTACTTTCACCAAATGTTTTTTGAATGACTGCATAATCCCCCAGTCCCTTTAACACAGGCCCTCCCTGACACACAATGCGGCTTTTGACGCTCATTAAAAGGTTCACCTTATGCAGGCGCGTAATTAGAGCCGGGCTGGATAAAAACCTCCATTCTGATTACTGCACCGATTGTAGAGCCCGAGATCCCAGCTGACTGTGCAAAGCCGGCCTGGGAAAGACCACTTCCATGAATGCAAGTCGTGGCGCAGCGGGAGCACTAATCACAACTGTCCTCTTGCAAGGTGGTCTCGGCAGAGCCCAGGAGAGGGAGCACCAGGGAGAGATCGGCCCGGATTAACAGGCGAAAGGTGGGAAGAATTCAGCAAGTGTAATGGGCAGAATGGAAAACAGAATAAATCTTTCCCTGCATCCCAACTGGCCCTACTGACTGCAGATCCCAGCAGAGCTGTAAAGAACTACTAACAAGCAGCCTTTTTAAAGTCAGAGACAATGGTGGTGAATGTATATTTTAAATAAATTGCTTTCCTTTCCAGAGGATTTTGGGTTTTTTTTCTAAGTTTGCACTGCCTTGCCAAGAAACCAAACGCTTTAAAGCGCTTTAGAAATGGCGCGGCTGCCGAAGCACTTTTTGCACTCGACATGTGCAGCCAAATGTGGCCAGGAGTTATGACGGCAGAGCTCCTCCGAGCACAGAGTCAGCAGGAACCTCGGTGATTAGGGGAGCCGGAGGAAGCCGGAGGAAAGCCAGCTTTCCTAACGCAGACGGAGCTACCCGACGTGGCCATGGGACTTTGCCAGTGACGTACGGCCAGGGAGTTCCCAGGAGCCCCTCATTAATGGCCTGCCACCCAATCAACAGGATGGTGGCGGTGATTTCCCCAGCCGGGATACACTTCCCCGCTCTCTCCGATTACTGTGAAACCACCCATGTCAGCAATGCCTTAGCCCCGCAGCTCAGGAAAGGTTTCTCAACAGCACTTTTGTTGTTAACTTCAGAATAAATATTATTTTCGAAACCGTTTCTCCCGGGGACTCACCCCACCGAATCCCCTTAGTAGTCCCCCACATCCGATCATGCTCACACACGCTGCGAACTACGCAAGCTGAACACTGAGCTATTCTACTGACGGCTGCCGTATATTTTTCAAGAGCAAACTCCAAACATTTCTGAGTTTGCTTGCCCCCCCAGTCTGCTCTCTCCTCCGCCCCGGCTGCAGGAACGTGCTTTTGCTCCAACAGGAAAACCAAATGAGCAGATCCTGCAGTCCTGTCTCTGCTTTTTCTGCCACATGTGCACCTGGGCAGCCACTCATCAAGGCAGGGGGGAAGAAATCTTGTGAGGGTCCCTTGTTAAGATGCTAAAAGCACGGCAGGGAAGCTGCAGCAGGACATACAAATGTTTCTGGAATGGATAATGTCCGACATGGAGAAATTAGAAGTGCCCATTGTGGATTAGGGTGAATACAGTCAGTCACAGCGGGTATGTCCCCTTCCTTATGCTGCAAGAGCTTCCCCAGGAGAGAAGCGGGCTCCTCAAAGGCATTTCTGAGGGGCCGCACCGCACTTCTGCATGTGCTGAATGTGTCCCAGAGGACACAGAGCCCAGACCAGTTTGGTGGCAACACAGTCATTAATTAATCTACCAGTAACTTCTGGAAGTTTTTTCTTTGATGCACAGTTTACACAAGTCCTCTCCTGATGGTTTTTTCCCTTCCATAGTAAGGACTGCAGTGAATCCTTCACCAGTCCAAGAAGCCCGACAGCAAGCCTTGGAGGCAGAAGGCTTTTCTTCTCAGAAGCAAGTCAGGACAGCACCTATCAACCCCCACCATGTCCTACACCAGTATCTCTGCATCCTCCACAGAAGGATACTTCTCCAGGGATGAAAGAAATCATGTTTCCAGGACCCCTTCCGTTAGACCCGCCTGCTAAGAACACGAAGGCAGGAGGGGATGGGGACAACGAGACTCACAGAATGGGCTTCGGAGCCTCCTGACACCTGCAAGCCAAGCGAGAATCACAGCATCCCACCCCTCCCACCCCCCCACCCCCCAATCCCACCTATTCCTACTGGGAAAACACACACTGGCAACATAGCGAACATCTTCCTCCAAGAATCAGAATGAAAAGTTCCTGACACACTTGGCTTGTGAGAAAAACATGCCAGTCCCCAACAAGCACAAACATCTTCCTGGGTGATCGCTGAAGCCAAATAAAATAAGAGATATGGGAGTTGCGACGAAGAGGCTCTCAGGACATCCAGGCAGCGAAGGTTAAAACCGGCTCTGTGCACTGACCCTAATAATCTTTCAACACCAGGCAAACTAAAAGCCTGTAAGCTACAGGTTATCCTCCAGCAGAGGAGCAGGGTTTGGATTGTATTGCTCACACCATAAATCACCGTGTCAGCTGCCCCAGCCATTTCCACTCATCAGAGTGTAACTGGGTAAAAATGCCAGGCGCTTACATGATGGTTGGCCGATTAGCTAAAAAATGAGGGGGGGGGGGGGAATAAAATAATGCACGGTGCCTTTTTCCGGAATAACAATCCACGCATTTGCATAGAGCAGCTCAGTGCCTGTCTGCATTTCTGATCACACCTCTGGGTGCATCAAAAGCGTTATTAATTTCCATCAAGGAGGCTCAAGCAGCTTAAATCGTTAGCCCTCATTTACTCAGACTTAATGCATTTTTAAAGCTGCCTCATTTTATGCTGATGTGCAGGTGCTCAGCAGCAGCGAGAAACACTGAAAAGGGATAAAACACGCAAAGGGTCAGCCCCAGGTGCAGGCCCTCTGCTGCACCCAGCAGGGTCAGCCGCCTCACCTCTCCGCGGAAGCCCAGCAGATATTTTGGACTCTGGGTTTGGGAAATTCAGCTTGCAAGGAGCTCACGCAGGGATTCTACTCGCAGGGCTTCTCGCCCGCATCACGTGTCGCCCGAGAACAACCCCTCCGCTCCCCACTTGCTTTCCTGTACAAGTGATAAGGAGGAAATCCGTCCCAGACAGACAGACAGACAGCTCAGCCCCGCCGCATGCTGCAGCCAGCGAAAGTCCACAGCTCGCAGGACCTTAATTAGAGGTGGCCGCCAATTAAGAGCGGAGCTGGAGTTGACGCCTGTGCCAGCGCAGGCACCCGGGCTGCCTGGCGGCAGATCAAGAGAAACAACCCCGCCGTGTTCACGGGAGACGGTGGCGGCCCGAGGTCCAGGAGCTCCCGGTTACTCACGGCAGTGACCTCATCAGCGAGCCATGCCCGTGTGGTACCCAGCGCTCGGAATTAACGCCTCGTCGGCTGCTCTGCCCTCTCGGCACTGACCGCGGCTGATACCAGAGAAATAAATAAATATATGGGGGGGGGGGGGGGGGGGGGGAGAGGGGGAGAGAGAGAGAGAGAGAGAGATTAAAGCCCCTCCCCGCCCCCAGCAGCGAGCGCCTGGAGCGAAGCGATCGGATGCGTTACCTGCAGGTGCCCCCCGCACCGCAGCCGCGGCTCTCCCATGACTCGGCCCGCTGCGAGGTGGGGACCCTGGGGCTCCAGGGGGATCTTCTGCCGGGCTGCAATAGAAAAGCTTAGTTTAAAGCTCCTTATTTGGGCAGTGATGTAAAGGGAAGTTGTTCAGGCAGCGCCACCCCCTTTTCCATTCACTACACATTGTTTCCTGTTGTCAAGCAGCTGCTGCGGCTTTCGGCACGGACAAGGGAATCCTTCAGCCCCCGGCGGGCTCCGGGCGCCGCGGCCGGCGCTGCCCGATCCCGGCTGCCCACGCACGGGGAGCGGCGGGGGGAGCAAAACTCATCCGGGCCGGGCCCCGGGGGCGGCCGGAGCTGGTGCCCCCCGCCCGCTCTTCCCCCCGCCCAGGAGGGTGCCCGCCGGCCCCAGCCGCTGCCGGCGGGGGGCGGGGGCGGGCGGGAGCCCCGGCCCGGCGGAGGGAGAGCGCTGCCGGCTCGGCCCGCCCGCCTCCCGCCCCGCTCCCTCCCTCCCTCGCCGCCTTCCTCCCCCACATCCTCCTCCTCGTCCCCTCCCCATCTGTCCCGGCTCCCCCCCCCGCCACCTTCCGCTCATCCAGGCGCTCCCCCACCGGCGCTGCCCGCGGCAGCCTCCCCCGGCGGCACCCGGCATGGCGGGGGGACCCCGCTCCGCTCCAGCCGAGCGCCGGGAGCCCAGAGCCGCCCGGCCAGGCCGCCGGCAGCGCCCCCCCCCGGGCTGCAGCTTGGGAGCGGGAGGGGGCACGCAGCCAGCCCGGCCGCCCCGCCGGGGGGGGGCTGATCCCTGGGGGGGCCGTGAGCTCCCCCGCGGCGGCCGGGGGGGCTGGGGGCGGGGGGGGGGGCGTGAGCTCCCCCGCGGCGGCTGGGGGGGCCGTGCCGGGGGCAGCCCCTCCGCCCGCTCCCGCCGGGCTGCCAGCGCTGGGCAGCGCCGAGCTCACGGCCGCGGAGCCGCCCCGCAGCGCTCTGCACCCGTCCAAACTGCCTGACCTACCCCCAAAACGCACCCGGTTTTGGGGTTTTTTTTTCATATATTTGTCTTTTCTTATGGTCTTTTTTGTCTTTTTTTTTTTTTTTTTGGTCGTCTTTTTATTTGTCGTCTTTTTGTGTGTGTGTGCGTCGTCTCTTTTTTTTTTTTTTTTTTTTTTTTTTTTAAGTTATCACTGCTGTAACAAACGGAAAGCCTGAGCCCTTGTGCTAAAAGGGGGAGACAAAGTGCTCCTTCATGCAGCTGCAGGCAAGGCAAAATCATCAGGCTGGCGAGATCGGCAGAGCGCGTCCCCCTTCCACGCGGGGAGGGCGCAAGGGCTCCAGCGGTGTTTGCCCTGGCTACCGGCGGGATCCCGGCTGCGGGCTGGGCCGGGGGCGAGATGAGCCCGGAGGACAGAGCGAGATAACCCCGGGGTTCAGCCAGGCGACTGGGAAGCAGCTGGCTGGGGTTGTTTAGAAGAAAGCAGAAGCATCTTCTTTAGAAGCAGCCTTGCATTCCAGGCCGTGTTTACATTTAAAATATATGTGCGTATTCAGCAAAATGTTTCTCGTGCTTCTTCTGTAGTCATTAGAAGTGCTACTGTAGATAGGGTTTTACTGGCAAAAATGAGAACTCTTGCCAGGATTACTTATTTTCCTCAGCTCATCAGTACACGCTTGATAACTGATTGCCACTTTATGGTGTATCCAGTAAAACATTCCGTGGTGAAAGCAGCTATAACCCGCAGCTGGCATGGCCATCCTAGCAGAGCATCTCAGCCCTCCTTTTCTAATGCAGGCTACACACACACAAAAAAAATAATCACTGGTTAAAAAAAAAATAGAAAACCTTCCTCCCAAAAAACCCAGTATTACCAAACCTACGTTCCTATCTGACTCCAGATTTTATAAATACAGGCAGGGTTAAGCCACAAGAAGTCACCTAACGATGAAATAACGATGTGAAGTCTCTCTGATGGAAAGAATTACACTAGCAGCGGAACGGGAAACTGAGCAGAATGTGCTTTTGGGGGTGACCATCCACAGAGCTGTCATTTTGCTCAGAAAACACCATGTTGCTTTGCAGGAGAACTAAAGATTGGAAACCCGCTATCGAAACACGGGGCTGGCCCACCTCCAACCAGCCACAGAGCAAACTCCATGCAAACTGCATCCCCAAAATGCCTTTGGTGCTAAACCCAAGCAAACACCATGCACCACGTCCACTTTCTACGCACATATTGTTTCCTCAATAGTCCAAGCTTCTCTTTTTCCAGACAGAAATAAGAAGTAGAGCGTGATGTAAAAATGCTTCATAGTTTTTATTTGTGTAATTTTGCTCCCAGGCTGCTGTGGTCTCCCCCCTCGCTCTCAGCCTGAGTCACTTTGGTGTAAGCGGGTGCTGTGGCTTAAGGTCTTTAAGGAGTTGTAGGGATGCAGTCAGACATTGGATACGCGAACGGGCCCACAAGGACTCTCAGCCCGTGCATGGCGAACAGCCTCTACCCTCCCAAAATCAACTTGATAAACGCTGAACCTGGGTGTGCTTCTGCCTGGAGTGAACTTTCTCCTCAGGCTGGCTGCAATTACAAAGCCGCTCGGTCTGAGTCGCTGGGGCTCCAGCCCCCGCTGCACATCAATTTGCTCCTGGCCACAGAGAGCAGATCGCATCCGGAGCTCTGCGGGGACCGACTCCGGTGAGCCGAGAGCAGTAAAAGCAGGTTGGTCACATAAAGGCCAGCTAACGCAAGCTGGACTGAGCAGGGGGACCGTGAGAAGGGACTGGATATGGCAAGGCATCCGCTTTCTTCATCAAACTGGGACTTGAGTATTTGGAATGACACTTGATAACTGCAATACAGCTCACAGGAGCATGGACAGAAATGCAAGGACCCCGAATCAGAAGCAAAATCTCGTTTACTCACACCACAGCAGGGATAAATCAGTCGTAGCTCAGTTACTGTGCGAGCGCCTCAGATTCCAGCAGCAGCCTCACGATGGTTATGAATTTCCGAGGCCAGCCAGCCAGATCATCTCCCCCAACACATCTACGATCTTCCTTCCTTTCTTCGCGCACGGAGATGAACTGAGAACCGGCTGTGAGAAGCACTTACTGAAATATCACCGTCCAGGCTGAAAGGGCGAGGGCACCCAGTGGTGCCTTTGAGAGGCTTCAGCACCTCTGCTCCGATAAACTCCCTCTCCTTGGAAGACACAGCCCCAGGAATTCATGAAAATAGTAGCAAGTTGCTTTTAAAGTGCACCACACAGCACCAAACATGGGCACATTTAAGATTTTCATCAATTAAAAAAAAAAAAAAAGCTATAGAGTTATTTCTTTTTAACCAGGATCCTTGACTCTGCCCATCGCACCAAACACCATCTCCCCAGTTGTGGAGGTTGATCTCTGTGCTCCAACACCCAGAAAGGTCAAGGTATTTTTCCCCTGAAGGGTACAAACCTGGCCATTCAAGGCAATCGGCACAAAGGTATTTGCCTGGTGGTGGTGGCTTTTCTTAGGTGGAAGAGTGCGGTTTCTCTTAAATGGGAAAATGAAAGGCCAGGTTCCCCCGAGGCGCCTCTTCCCACTGCAGGGTCAGGAAGACGTGGGGTTAAGTTCAGGCCACGGTGGTCGGTTTTGTGGAAATCCTTTGTTAGAAATGAGCATTTAGTCAGGAAAGGGACTGTTCTCAGGTCAAGGATGGTTCAAACAACCACATCTCACTCCCCATTTCAAGGTCAGACCCTTTTCCTCCCCTCCATGTTTAGACTGGTTACACAGCCTCCCCAGCCTTCACCCACCCCTGCTCACCTTAGCGTGGCCTGGGGTGTGCAAAAATTACCCGCTGCCTGAAAAGGCCTCTTTGAAACTCTTCCCACCTCTTTTTTTTTTTTTTTTTTTTTTTTTTTTGAGCTGTGTGAGTTTTTCCACTCCCTGCTGCTGCTGTGCAGGAATTCCCAGCGCTGAGCTCCTCCTCGGAGCACCCTCCCGTGCTCTGCACGCTTCCAGCCGGTCCCTAACTCAGCCCTCTCTTCCCTGCTGCTAAAATGCATTAACAGAAGCCAAAAGCATGGCCAGGACTTCCAGCTTTTCCACATTCACGACTGCTAGAGCTGCAGTTTGAGTAACCGAACAGGAAAGGAGATCCCTCTGAAAGAGCCCCGGCGCTACCACCTGGGAATCGGGGATTTTCATACCAGTTCTCCCACTGATTTGTTATACAGCTATCAGCAAGTCACTTCACCTTTCTGTGTCAAAGTCTTCCCATCTGGGGTAACCAGCTGGGGACTTTACAAATGCTGTTGTGTATTTTGTCCTTTTTTTTAAAGCCCCTATGCCCAAGTATGAGCAATTGTGCTCCTGAGTGATGAGGGGACAGGGAATACGATTTTCATGTCATCCTCCCCCCTCGGGAAAGCTGGAACAGCAGGAACCTGCGAATCAAATGTGTTTCAGGCATATTTAACAGCCTTTTACAACCTGAACTGTAAACCCCTAAGAGAGAAACGAGACCTTCAGAAGCTGTAGGTACAGCCAGTGCCACTGACCAGCCCTGAGCTCCCCCTGCTTTTGGAAATCCCACTGGGCACTTCCCTGAGGTGTGTTTATTTTGAACAGTCTACCCCCAGATGCCCACATCCCTTTTCAGCCATCACATCAGCGGCCAGGAGCTCCATGCCCACGGAAGGGCAGTACCCGTTCGGCTGCCTGGGAGCCCTGGTCCCCCTCCACTGTGGCTCAGCTCCTCCCACCCCCCACAGTCCTGGACCTCAGGCACCGCAGGAGCTCTGCCTCTCACTTTCCACATCTGTAAAATGGGAATAACAGTGTTCCTTGACTCAAAAAGTCGTTGTGCTCGCTCAACACTTCAAAAACATGTGAGAGAATCTTCAATTATCAAAAAAAAACCACTGCAAAGTTTCATTATTATTCCAACACGTACATTAAAGACACATGTCCTGGTAAGTAGCAGGCATGAGGAATCATTATGCTAATTTTAGACAGAGCATCTGCTCAATGTTAAATCTGAAACTTTGTCTCGAAGAAATAATTTAAATTATTTTTCTTCAGAATTGACATTTGTCAAACAATATGTTGCAACTAGAAATTGTAGCCAACTATGAGTAATCCAAGCGAGCGCATGTATTCCGCCACAGCGAAAAAACGCGCGCGGGGAGAGAGGTTGCTGCATTTTGGCATGGCAGGAATTAATGAGGAAAAGAGCCAGGCTGACGTGCTTCCTGCCTCCGGGCGTCCCTGCCAGCTTCTGCCACTGGCACAGACCCTCGCTTCGGGGCTGTGCGGTCTCCGTCCGCCTGTGCCCCTTCCTCCTACCCTGGCATCAGGGATTACCCGGCCTCCCCGCTCCCTGCCTGCCTCTCGGGTCCTGCTTGGCATCTCCCGCGGTGAGGGTCAGCAGGAACCTGGGAGCTCTCCCTTCAGCCATACCCATACCTACAGAGACCAAATGGCCTTAAGCAATGCTTATTGCACCGCTGGAATAAACTACACACCTGTCTTCACACACCATCCTACCCTATTTTTATTTTTTTGCACAAGCACCTGAGCAGCTTCCCTCTCCCCTGATCTGGTTTTGCAAAGTACCTGGGGACAGGAGATAGCATCTTCGGAGCTATTAGCCTGGATGTTCTCAGTTGCCAGCCCTGTTTGCACAGAGGGAAGGGACGCAGCTACCTCCCAGCATGTTTTTTCCCTTCCCTTCTCTTTTTCTGTACTACTTTCCTATTAATTTCAGACCAGTCGTTTCCAGCATGCCTGGGGAGCCCTGGGGATCCGGAGGCAGCTTCTAAGGGTTTTGTGAGTTGTAACTAAGAAAAGCAAATCCAGTGCCTGGAAGCTTAAATTTGCTATGCAAATGTCTGCATCCCACTGTAGAAATGTAAGATTTACCAGTCAAAAAAAAGGTTGGAAACCACTGACATAAACCAATATACAGTAAACACCCCAATAACCACATCAACACACGTGAAACAAGGTATTACAGAGTAGGTCCACATCTAGCAGAATGGGTGTCTATACCTAACGAGTATTAATTTGAAAATTAAATAAGCATTTTTACCATATATTTTGAATTACACTGTATACACAGGAGTCATCTCCCCCCCAAAATAGTGCAAAAATAAAAGCTCTGTTTGGCTTTTAAGAAGTTAAATGGCCACAAATTGCCATCGTAGTGTCTACTGCATAAGGTCTTTTGAATTCCACCTAGTAGAGCTCCTAAGTCCCATTAGAAATTTCTCATCTTAAATATCCTGAATGCCTGCTTGGAAAATCAGCCACCACCCCTCCGAGCCATCTCCTTTTTGGCAGTACCATAGGTATATAGTCCACAAGTATTTGTCAGCCTTTTAGGCAAAAGATGCCATAGAAATCGCCGGGTTTTGACCCTGACAACACTTTTCAAGTAATCACAATCATTGCTGACTGTGAAGTTATCAACTGTCCCGTGCAAATATTCTGCTCAGATTTATTTTACCTTAAACATGGTACGGCAAAGGATGAATTCCCAAGCAGGGAGAACGTCGTGTCCATAACCCCCAAGGCCTCGCGTATGCAGCAACCAGCAGTGAGATGGGGCTTCCATGCACCAAACAGGAAACCAAGCAAAAGAAATTAATACCTAACAGAAGTATAAATAAAATCCCCAAAGGGTGAGGGAGGTAATAGAGAACAAAAAATAACACACACCCTGGAGAAAGCCTGTGCGTAAAAGGAAACACATGGCTTGACCTTCCACCAGTGTTGGTCTCTTCACTCCCAGTTTAGTCCCGTGCAGAACTGAGTAACACACGAAACTTTTTTGCCTCGCTGCCTGGTCACACCAAACCATGGACCACCAGCAGCAGAGCACGGTCCAGCCGAGCAGCCTGATCCGGGATGTCCGTGCCCTCCAGGATGCCCAGCGTGGTACGGCCCCGAGCTGCTCGAGTGCCACAGGGGCTGTGCAAGCTCACGGGAAGCACGTGCTTTGCTGGGCGAGCCCGCGTTATATGAATGCCACGCTCAGGGAGCACATGGGCTTTGAGTTTTCGGATGAGCTCCAGGTTTTCAGCCACACATCCCAACCTACTGATGCTCAGCTGTGGATACTCCTCTTGCAGTTTGCATGCCTTGGTGTGTCTCAGCACATCACCAGCGTGCTGCATAGCCTCTGCAGTCGTGTAATTACCGCCAGGATTAACCCAAATGCTGCCATCACTTGTGTTTTGGAGGAAAACCCCATGCAAAGCAATAGTTGGCTGCTTCTTCCGCCCCTCCAGCATCCCGCTGTAGCTGCTGTCACAGGCACTGGTCCTGCAGCAGAAGCAGAGGAGGCGGCGGCAGCCGTGGGCAGCGTGCCCCGTCTTGGACCTTTGGCACTTGCTTGTACACTGCTCCCATAACAGCCCGCTCTCGGGTTACCCTGCTCAGCCCAATTTACCTCTCTGGCACGTGAGCAGGAGGGGAAGCCAGGGCACTGCCCGCTGAGGCTGAGGGAGTCTCAGTTCAGTTGCAGGATTTTTTTTCATTTGCTCCCGCTGAACTGGCAGGTTCATTTACTATTTTTAAAATTTTCCCTTGGGCACCCAGACCTTCAGATGGGTGCTCTTTCAGTATCATTAGTATGCACACGGATAAACACGCAAGTTTTCCAAACAATTTGCCCATTCATTTCAATGGAGTAATTCTGAGGTTGAATTTGGCCCCAGATTCTCGATGGTGGTTAAATGGGACGGTTTATGCTGCACATGGCCATGGACTCACCCAGGAAGAAGTAAAATAACAAATGACACAAGAAACATTGAATAATACATCCTTGATAGAGAATAACTAGATTAATCCTGAACTGCAGTCTTAAACTGGGCTACATCAGGAGGCAGATGAGTACAAGGCCTGGATGGAGGTGGGCAATGCCAGTTCCTATTTTCCTCTAGAGACAAAACCCCCATGCGTTCCCTAAAACTGCCTCCCCTGCTAGGACCTAAGGATAAACAAACAACTCCTTATGTGGCTCTTCCAAATCCAGTCTATTCAGGAGCAATTAGAAACTCTTAAAACGTTTAAGGCAGCACCGTTGGCAGCGTCTCTTTGGACTGAACCGCCACAAATGCCCATACACTGTGAAGCCAGGTAATAAGGCATCAGTGAATTTTCTTGGACGAATTATTTCCCATGACGAGGGCTCTACCAGAAGCTTCTGCTGCTCTTTGCATTAATTGCATTACCTCATTTCTGCTTCTCGCTAAAGCAACTTGCAGCATTTTGTCAGCTCATATTCTCTCTTTCAAGTCAGAATTAGCAATAGAAAACCAAAATAGTTTTATTAGTGGACTGTGTCCTTTTAACAAACTTCAATAATAAAACATCAGAAGTTTTGCATCTGTGGCTAAACGCAACAGGACCTGCGGGGGAGGGGGGGGGCGGGGGGGAGTGCATTTGGCTACTAACAGACAGCATCTTTTAATGGAAGCTCAAGGGAAAGCAGGCAGCAGCCTAACAACACGAAAAAGGAAAGAAAAAACAACATTCAGGCAACAACCATAACTTTATAGTTAAGAGTCAGTTGATGGTTTTTTGCATTTGTAAAGCAGGGCTTTCAGTTCTTTGATGTGTAAGCAAAAGCACACAGCACAGCTTCTCCAGATTTGCAGCATTTGGTTTTTAAGTGTAGAAATACTCATCCACGGAACAATAATGTTAGAACCGGTGCAAAAGGGGTTTTTGCAGCAATCTTGTCATTGTCCTAAGCAACCTCACAGCACATAACATAGGGTCTGAAACTTTGTGCAAAGTTAAAATTCATTAAAATCACAGAATCACAGAATCATTTAGGTTGGAAAAGACCTTTAAGATCATCAAGTCCAACCGTTAACTTACATGTTAACCTATACTAAATGTAGACTACAGTAGGAAAAATAGAATTAATGACTGTTGTACCTAATCACTATGCTCGCCTACGTTACA
This sequence comes from Gorsachius goisagi, assembly GCA_018403395.1. Lineage (NCBI taxonomy): Eukaryota > Metazoa > Chordata > Aves > Pelecaniformes > Ardeidae > Gorsachius > Gorsachius goisagi. Next base: position 47,921 of record BOSO01016143.1, on the reverse strand, counting down.
TCGGCTACTTAATACATCTCTGAAGCAGTTACAAGACAAGAAATAACAAATCTCTTATTTACCATGGCCATGCATTCACCGGTCGCTGAAACGAATGGGAAGGGGCTGCTGAGTATGGCAGCAGTACTCGTTGCTCGCTTGCCACTGCTCGTTAAAAACTTCGTGGCTACTTGATAGTTTGAACATTGGGGACTTCAAGCAGCCTTGACTCTTTGTTTGGCATCTTGGTGCGCTGCACAGCACAAAGGAAGTCTTTAAACTGCAGAGAAAAAGGGGGCTTAGGGGTTTTAACCCTGCACACCTTTTCCCAATCTGCTATTCTTGGCAGCACAGGCCTCTAAGCTATTGCTAGTAAAAATATATTAATGTCTGTCTTCTGCAGCATGCTTCCTGGCTGGAATTTATCTCACCCAACTTCAGATTTCTACAAAGTAAATACCTCCACACCTCCTTTTATGGAGGAAGTCCTAGAGTTTATTCACTTCACTGCAAGATACACATCTAAAGTAGTAGGTGAATCATGCCCTGGATCATTTTTCCCTCTCTACTGACTGCAAAGGGAGAGTGGATGACTTCTCAACTGCAGAGAGATGAGACCAGTCCCAACCCTGCTGCTCGCGCTGCCCTGAAACTTCAGTAGCGCGCTCTGCAAAGGTTGTGTGTATGTGAGTGCATGCGTGCACATTATTTTACACTTCATCAACCCACTAGAAATGGCACCTGACTACCCTCACTGTGGTTATTATGTATTATTCATACCTTCAGTTGCTTATCATTCACTAATGAATGCCATGCAAAAAAAAAATACACATTTTAGACAAGGAAATTAATCAAACCCTTCCAAAAAAAGATGTAGTAACTTAGAACTTACAAGCTTAGGAAATTAGGACTTCAGGTCACATACAAAAATAAATCCAAATAGACACATGTGAAATGAAGGTATTAAAAAAAAAAACCCTAACACTCTGAACGGATGCATTGCAGGAAATCATAAAATCACCACTGCAGTGTTTGCGGTTCCAGACTCTGAGCTGCCATTCTTGGTCAAACCAAGGTCTATGTATCCCTTCTCCAGAGGTGGCCAGCAGGGATGTGGCTGTACCATCAAACCGCACCCAAGGAGACATAGCAAGGGAAGAGGAGGACAGATCTTCTCCACTGGTTGATGACAATTAGTTATTCACTGGAAAAAAAAAATCAGCTGGGGTTTTCCATGTATCACAGGGGCTAGGTGATGCTTCAACAATTTGCTTAGTAGCATCAGCTTTTATGAACTTAGGGCTCATGTATCTGTGCATATTTTTTCAGAGGATGAAGCTTTTAAAACTCGTCTGCTCGCCCTTGTTAATTTTGCCATTATAACAGCATTACGCAATCTGAAAAAGTTGCTCCGGTCCCCTTCTGCAGCCCCCTAGAGATCCCAACCAAGTGAAAAATCACAAAGCCTCAGTGTAAAATCAATGCTTCACACTAAGGGGGTCCGGAGAAGAAATATGAAGAGGCACCGCTGCCTGGAAAAGCAAGTTTGAGCTGTCAAGTGCATATGGCGGCCAAATAAAAGGGTACATTTCTACAAGCGCGTTTCTGAAGCGCTTGATGATTTATTTCTAGATGCGGAGAGACAGGACAGGCACACAGTGAATTTCAAGGCAGAAGAGGATTGTTGTAAATCAGCTTGTCATTTTTCCTATCTTCTAAAAAGAATCCCAAAGAGGTTAATTTAAACAGCGAGGTATGTTTCCCACTCTCGCAATTTTCTTCTCTCCCTCACGGTTATATGGCAGAAGTTGCATTATTACTTAGCTCCAAGGCAGGAGAATAGAAAAGGACTTCTGCTGGAGATCAGCCAATGCTCTATGCTGGGTATCAGCAGAAGCTGGAGAAAATCTTTGAGCTTTAGGTGATGTCCAGATGTTTTTGCATCTGCTTTGGCTTTTTTGACTGGCTTTGGCATCTGATGTGGTGCGCACATTACAGAAAGCAATCCAGACATTCCATGCCCCAAGCTGCTCAGTGGGGCTTAGCCTTGGAGATGCCTAAGCCTGACTAGAGGACACATAGCACCTAAAATATCCCTGGGTGCTCGCATTCAGGCACCCATGCATGCTCAGAAATGTCCCAAGCTTTGGAGCTGGACACTTTACTCATACCTAATCTATGGCTTGATCCAAGGGAATGGACCTGCTTGAACACCACCCACTAGGCATGGGCAGGCCCCAAAATCAACCTGAAGCACAAAAACTGCTCTCTGATATAGACATGAGAGGTGCTGTATGAGAACTGCTGATGGGCAGTCACCTTCTTCCCAAAATAAGTTTTATGATTCTATCTTGGACTAGAGGTTGGCCGTTCCCCTTAAAAACTTGTTCCTACTCCCCTCACCTCCCGTGAGGAAAGGTGGGAGACATCACCTTTTGGTGGTGACTGCTGTGCAAGGTTGTGCCAGAGCATGGCCATGACCGTCTTGGCCACTTCTGTGGGCTATATTAGGTTATGCAGTAAAAATCTCACCCACACACCCACAAAGGAGAACAGAGTCCATGGCAGGCAGGGGAACCAAATAATGCCCTGCCCAGCTACTCCCAGGTCCATCCCAGGAGCCATCAGCCCATCCCAGGCCCCATCTCCACAAGCCCAGAGGAGCACAGGGCACAATGGCAGGTGGAGACCCAAATTACGGGCTCAGAGGAAGGGACACCCTGCCTGGCTCGCCTCAGGGCTGTCCCAGGAGAGCCACAGCCCCAGGGCACAGTTGTGAAACCCATTGAGATGAGTCAACTGGAGCTCCTTTGGGACTGAGGGGGGGTGAGACACATAGGATGCAGGGGAAGGGTATTTGGGGATAGCACAAGACTTGGAATAGGATATTTATGGAAGGAACCACAGCTGGGCAAGGGAGGGATCAAGATGGGTTTGGGGAGGAATATATGTGGTAAAATAGAGGGATAAGGAGAAAAGGGCCATCGCTGTGTAAACAGTGCTGGTCAGCGTGCTTGTCCAGCCATGCCCTGTGCATGATGAGTGCAGCCTCTTCTATCTTCTATTAAACTTCATTTCTAACTATTTTGCTGGGTGCGGGACTCTATTCTGTGTGCCTGTGTGTAGGGGATCTGGGTGCACCGGCTGGACTGGGCCCAGGGGTTGGTGCGTCATCACTAGCGAACACCAAGCTGGACTACTTGGCAAAGCAGGTGAAGGTCCTGAGAGCCAGCGGGATGCGTGTGACTCTCTACAGGCAAGACCACAGGAAAAATTGGCTACCACAGGGACTGGGGTGTCCTGGCCAGCTGCTGGAGAGGGGGGTGCGTGGGGATGCTGGTGCATGAGTGGGTCAGTACCAGCAACTGGAGTTGCTGCAGCTGAGGCTGCCGTGCTGCACAGGAGCGCAGTCAACTGCAACACCTGCGCATTGGGGTTTCTTTGGTACAGTGTGAGTTTAGAATGGCAAAACTGTTTTGGTAACTCTGTGTCACTCATTACAACCAGCAGCCCTGAGAAAGTGACATAAAAATAACGGGTTTGGTCATTCATCCAGGAGATCTGAAACCATAACCTCCTCCAGAAAGCTGTATTTTGCCACCAGCTCAGCAGTGTTAAGCTTCCTTCCCTGACTTTGTTTAGATGTTTAAAAGAGTAGCTTGGAAATTTTTCTTTTATATGTTATTTTACAGTTTCAATTCAGCAGAGAAAGCTCCTAAAATTTTCCTTCAAGGGCTTAAATCTAAGTAATTACAGGCTACAGTCCCACAGTATATGCTGGCTGGTAAAGCATTCTTCACTGCCAGAAAAGCAGGTCAATTATAAGCAATGAACCACATTACCAGGAGAGAAAGCTGGTTTGAATTCTGGTCAATTAGTGCTAAAACTGTCTTGGAAGAGAAAGGTAAATTGAGCTAATAGAGTTGTGCAGCGAGACCTACGTATCTCAGCACCAAGCACAGGCAGCAAAGGCTTAATTTCTGAGATGGCAGAAATTAATGATGTTTTGGCATAAAATCAACTTCAAACCTGCAAGGTAAAGTTAGTGAGGTTCCCATCTTGTCTCTTCTCACCTCCAACTTAGGGTCTTGATTAAAAAAACATGCCTACTTCGGGAGGGTGCTGAAACACGTAATTAACTTTAAGGATGTACTTACATACTTTCCCAGACCGAGGCTCATGACAAAGTGTAAAGGGCTGCAGTGTGTAAGGGCTTGCTGGACTCTTGCCATTCCCATGACTGCCACAGCCAGGGAGGAAGAGGAGGAGGAGCAAGCATGAAGCAGGCTTTCTCTGGTGCTCCTTGCAGAGGGCTGGCTCTCAAATAGTCCAGAGACCTGGGAGCAGTAGCTTGAGTCAGGGGGGTTGTGGGAATCCTCCACCACCACCCCCGTTTTGAGCATGGATTATTGGAAGTAACACAAGCTTCAAGGAAAAGGTTGGAAAGAGAACATTAGCTTGAAAATTTTCTTTTCTCCAGCTGGTAAATCTGCACATCACCTCTCAGAGGCCATGTCTGGAGAGCCAGGCACCTCCCAGATCTCTGTTCACTACTGCTCGTGCAAGGCACATAACGGTGAATCACCCTTTCAGGGTTTATCATCCAAGACGGCAGCAACCAGTGAGATGCAGCAGCACAGCCAAACCCAGAGGGACAACAGAGAGGGGAAACCAAGCAGGCAGCTCCCAGGACATGGAGAGAAAGCAGCAGACAGAAAGCTGGAACCTTACTGCCCCAGATTGCCTCCTGCAAGTGGGGAAGGGGCTGTAGCTCCAGCTCTCCTCATGCCCTGTCCCATGTCACAGCAAGAGCACAAGAAGCAGACACACAGAGCCTGGCTTTCAAGAGGCTGTGCACCAGTGGCAGGGTGACTGGGCTATTATTTTTAATCCCTGACTTGCACCTGCGTGCCCAGGTATAGGAGGAACATCCTTCACAGGCACAGAAACACAGCATGGTTGGGGTGGGAAGGGACTTCTGGAGATCATCTGGTGCAGCCCCCTGCTCAAGTAAGGCCACCTAAAGCAGGTTGCCCAGGACTGTTATCCGACACTGAAGTGCTCCAGGGCTTCCATGCCCCAGAGCTTGCTGGTACTGGGCAAGTCTGAGCATTGTGAAGTCCCCAGCATGGACATGGAGAGTCTGGTCCTAGGCATCCATCTCTGTACTAGGACATACATCACACTGTGTTGACTATGGGAGTGCCACCATGCCCTCACAAACCTTCATCCTTCCACTGCTGGAGCCAGGAGAGGCTGGCATGGGCCAGACCAAGGGAAGCTTGAGATCAGAGGCAAGAAGAACATGTTGAATCCACCATATCCCAAAAACACCGTATGAGAAGGTGCTACAGGGGCTTTAGGTCCTGGCAAGCACCTGCAGGCAGAGATGCAGGCAGCACAGCCATGACCTGCCCGCAGCATCACCACATCGTGCCTCTGCCTCCCCTCGAAACAAAGCTCCTCTCCTTGCACAGCGCAGGACGGGACCCAGCCATCTGCAACCTCACCAAGCATGAAACGTTAATGCCCACAAGATCATGAGCTGGCACGACAGAAACCATCAGAAGGTCACTGCACATCACCGCATGGATTTACAGTGACATAAAGCTGATTAAGAAAGAAAGGAATCAAGGACTAAAGCTTTGCCTTGACACAAAGTGCAGATACAGGCCACCCATTTGGATAGACAAGGTTCATCCCACTTTCCTTCTCCGTGGGTTTTGCTTGGGTTAACTCTAGCACAAAGTGGGGATTGTGAAAGCCCAGGAACACTCTGAGGTTGCTGGCAGCCAGGGTTATTGGCCTGCTCGCTCCTCCAGCTTTTCTTAAAAAGCTCAAAAGCAAAACAACAGCAGCTCAGACACGCAGTGATCCACCGAGCCCCACGTTCAGCTGTTTACAGGCAAACCGCTACAAAAACACCCCGCGTTGCTGGAAAGACTAGACACCTTTTTTTTTTTTTCCTTCTCTCTGCTAAATGGTACGGTGACCTTAAACGGCACGAGCGCTCTGAGAAGTGCCTCAGCTAACCCGCTGCTTATCGGAGCAGCTCCCTAATCTGCCAGTCAGAGCTGCAGGACCTGCCCGTGGACCTCGCAGCTCTGCAGACATCTCCCCCCGTCACGGGCACCAGCACGTCAAAGACGTGCAAATCCAAAAACAACGGTGAGCGTACAATGGAAAAAAAAAAAACCCTCCTTGCTAGGCAGGCAGTGGTCGACTTGCACATGCAAGGCTATTTCTTAAGCAGCCCTGCTTTTTTATACCTCTCACAGAACGGATCTATGCCTGGTTTTATTAATAATAGACACGTCTGTCTCTTTTTTAAATGTTATTAAGATCCACTCAAAGATTTTCCTTGGCAAAGAATTCCAGGGCTTAATTATGCACTGCATTAACAGGCTCAGTGGTTTTAAATGTAATATTTAATCCCGTTAGAGGCCACGTGCTCTTGCATTTTCAGAGCAGTTTAAATAACAAGACTAGCGTGTCCTGTATACCTTTACAGTATGTGTAATGTATTGATCGAATTTCTGTGTATCGGATACATTGCCACTGTGATACATCTTCAAAGCCAGTCATCCTTTCTAAGCGCTGCGCTGATTTATAGGAATCCTTCCCATCCATCTCAATTAATGCCAACAAAACCGAAAACCTCTGTTGTTCCACGCTCATCTCAGTAACGCTTCCCGCATGGTCTGGGGGAAAAACGCACTGACATTTGTCAAACAAATACTTCATGTCGGCTGTCATGCTACCACAATCGGGATGACAAAATGCTGTTGCTTCCAGATCCCTGCGGTATGACCCACACTGTCACACCAGGACTGCCCATCTCTAATCACTTCCAGACTCGCTTTCCCCGTAGCATGAGCTGGCTTAACACACGTGTGGTTGGTTTTCCACTGGCCAAAGGACAGTCGGACACAGGGAGAGGTTTCATGTAACACCCAAATTCTCTCATCAGGTTCCCCATCACCACGTATGACAGCCAGATTTAATACCAATGAAATACTGAGAGAGATTAAATATGTGCACCAATTTCAGATCCGCTCTTCTAACCGGTACTTATTGACTTCACCCATACCTAACCAGGTCCCTCCTGTTTTTAACATTCACGCTCTAGAGACTCTATTTTCTTTCTGTACCCAGAACGAATAAGAAAACGAACCTGCCCACCTCGCTGCTAGAAGATACTATTTACTCACCTACTTAATTTTGCTTCTGTGGTATCGTAATAACAACAATAAGAGAAGAAATAAGGAAACAAACAAGAAAAAATAAGGGCATTTTGTTTATCTGTGTCAACAAGAAATGGAGCTGGTAAACATTGCTCTTAAAACTCAAATACCTTTTTGAGCTTAAAAGTTACTTCATCTTCCAGGATTAAATACCTAACTATGGTCAGATGGGATTAAAGCGAATCCAAAACATTAAAAAATGCCAACTACCTCCTTGTCTGCGAGAAAATGTATTTTTTTTCTCATATAAACAACGTAAGAATTCAGACTAAGCCAACATTATAAATGCCCCTATGGCTACAGAATAGAGTTTGAAAAACAACTCAAGATAGTCTCTTCTCCCTGCTAAGGGGCGGTAGGATGAGGGAAAATGGTCTGTAGTTGTGCCAGGGCAGGTTTAGGTTGGACATTAGGAAAAAATTTCTTCACCAAAAGGGTTGTCAGGCACTGGAAGGGGCTGCCCCGGGAAGCATTCGAGTCCCCATCCCTGGGGATATTTAAAAGCTGGGCAGA
>BOSO01016143.1:0-40134 GCA_018403395.1 Gorsachius goisagi | reverse complement strand
AGGTCTTTTCCAACCTAAACGATTCTATGATTCCATGACAATGCTTACTTGGGATATACCTTGTTAAAAGCAGAACTCTTCAACAGCAGAGAGCTCCTGTGTTAGGAACGTTAACAGCAGCATCTCATTTTCCACTTTAGGGTTGTAACTGTGGAATACACACGTCAGTTTAACGTGCACACTCAATGCGTCGCATGGAGACAAATCCATCACCATCACTTCTCTGAACAGCAACATTGTTCACATTGACTGAAGGTGACCCATTACACACAGATGATTTTAAAAGCTGTGGTTCACTTCTTCCAGAGGCTAAAATATTGAAATCCATTAAGAATTTGTGTGCCAGTCCTGGGCCTCCTTTAGGCCAAACTGTTCCAGTCCCCCTATCAATCCTTTCTGATAGCCTGTATGTTAGCCTGTATGTTACCTTTTCCTCTGAATCCGACGGGGCATGGACATTCCTATGCATACTTTTAGTCATGGCATTTTTAAAATTTTCAAAGAATAATGGACCCTTTGAGCAAGTGCAAGTTGTTCTGGTACAAAATCCACGTACAGAGAGAGAATTGTCTTGTTAAAATGCACATGGAAACACTTTGCAGAACAGCTTTGAAAAAAATCCAACAGAGAAACAATATATCACTAAAGACAATGTACTCATGAGCGTCCTACGGATAAAGCGCAATTGCTGGGCTGTTGTGATTTTTTTCAAATGCATGAGAGTGTCTTTAAATGATTATGGATGAAAGACAATAAAACATGAAGAACAACATTTGAAAAAGAAGCTTGCCTTTCTCTGTTGGCACTGCTTGTGGCTTCTTTGAACAGGACTGCTTTTGTTCTTTTGGGTATATACCTTATGAGGCATAACAAGACTTTCCTAGGAAATAAATGTTTCGACCTGAATCTTCTGAACACCTTCCATTTAAAAATGGGAACATGTAAATACCCCAGTGTGAGCCTAGTAAAATCTGAAGGACTTTCAGAAAACAAGGTAGGGAAGAAGATGGGTAGACCAGGTGCTTAAGTTTAGTGGTGGGTTGGCAGGGTTAGGGGAACGGTTGGACTTGATGAGCTTAAAGATCTTTTTCAACCTAAACTATTCTATGATTCTGTGAAGTTTCATCACAGAGTCACACACAAACGTACAACTAAACCTGCAGGCTTGTCCTCTTCCACGATGTAGCTTCGCAGGCAAACTGAGAGCTGATCTTTGCTAGGTTGGACTTCGAGGTACTTCACTGGCTGGGGGCCAAAAATGCTGTGATTAAAAATGCTAATGTATATTTCGGGATTACTCTGTTTAACTGCTAAGACAAGTTGCTGTTACAATATCATTGGTTTAGTGCTGTCATCAGCATCCTGCCAAGTAAAAAAAGGCCCTTTCCATACCTACATGCTGGAATTTGGGAGCTCAGAGATCCCCAACATGAAGTCCAGGCAGGACATGCAGCCAGAAAGCTCTGACATACAGTCTGATTGATTTTGAAGAACATAATACTTTGGAATCTTTCGGAATTAATATTCATTTTAAATTGAAAACCCCTGGGACAACTTTGCACACCCACTTCCCAAGCAACTCAGTGTAGCATAGAGCAGCATCTTGGGAAAGATTCTAAAAATAGGCCCTCTGGTTACCACAGCAAAGTACCCAAACATGCATGGAAATCTTTTTGTGCAAACAGAACCTGGATTTCACTTTTTTCTACCCCATCTCCCAGGACCAAAGCCTGACATGGTATGTTACAGGTACACAGAACTAAAACTCAATCTCTCTTCTCTGCACTGAGCTCCATCCACCTCTTGCATCCTCTTTGAACCTCATTTGCTCCCAGCTGCCTGGTGTTTCAATTCAATCAAACAGGCCTTTTGGTAACTGGATGGAAAAACCATCAACAACTTCCTAACTTTGGATCTGCGAACAAACTTCAGAGCCTGGGCACTCTCCAGGAGACCGAGACAACTGATGTTAGTAGCTGCATTCTACTTTTACAAACCTCCTCCACCCTGGGATCTTGGTAAGCTTTGCCAATATCAAATAAGCACCTGGATTTCCCCATGAAAAAGGCATTACTTATTATCGGAGCAAGATTAGTAGCCAGTGAGCAGTTTCTGAGGGGTGGCAGAAGAACTGATGTGTGGCTGGGCCAGGCTTTCAACTCCTGAACATAGGCAAGAGAACTTCAGCCTCTTTGCTTGCTGTTCAGCTACAACTCAAAACCAAGCGGCACGCTCATTTTTTTAACAATTTCTGCTTCTCCGGAAATGAACGGTGCTCTCTCTGAAGGACCAATCTCAGCCATGCTGCAGAGCTGTTTCTTTTGTATCTTGACCAGGACTTGGCAGTACTGGGGGGACAAACAGCAGCAATGACCCGACTCCAGAAGCCGGGGCCCTTGCACTTGTTTTGGATATGTTATCCTCTTCACTGCATGCCAAGCAAAAGCTATCGAAAGCAAGATGACTCCGGGCGAGCACTGAATCAGTTCCTGCATCTCCTGGAGCCGATGGGATAAGGAGCAGGGCTGGAAATAGATGGGAGGCACAACCTCCTTCAGACAGAGCCCATGCAGAGATGAAGGTCAGAGCTGCCACTGCCAAGCTGACTGAGATCCTGGACCCATCTCCTGCTGGAAAATGCACTTTACCCACCTACTTATTTTCATTGCAGAGGTCTGCTAACACTTACCCAGTGCGAACTGAGCGATGATCGCTAGTGCCAATGCCCTACAAACTCAAAGTGGCAGGAGCTGCCAAACTGCTCTTAAAAACATGTGTTCTGGGCAAAACTGTGTAGGAAGGTGCATGGGAGGAATTCACCAGGATTAAGCTCAAAACAACACTCCAAAGGCAACAAAATTTAACCCCAGAAACCGTTAGAACAAAATTTTCAGTGCTTGCTTACTTAGCCTTCACACAGAATTAAAGGCAGTCCAGTAAAAACACAGCCTTATCCTGGTAAGAAATCATCCACACATTTTAATGTGCCACCTGCATATACTGCACAAATCTACAAGGCCCTAAATATAAACAGACAGCCCTTTCCTGGCTGTTAAAACGAACACTACCTCGGCTTGTTCTCTGAGCAAGCCAAAATTATAGCTGCTTGGAGATCAGAAACAGTTTAGGGTGGGACACTTCCCCCCCCCCCTTCTTTTTACAGTGTTTGTAATTTTATGAATAAGGCGTTCATTGTGCCCAAAACCCAAAGATATCCACCTTGGAGGGAGAGCTAAAATTAGCATTAAGTATATTCCTGAAACTGCCAGAAGAAAAGATGGCTCATGTGGGATGCTAGGGATGCGGCAGGCAAAACAACATCCCTGAAAAGGCTGGGTCCTGTGCTGCACCTCTTGTTGGAGACTCGAAGGTTTTGCATGCATATGCAAGTAACATGCACATACACACTTGTTTACCTGTCCAAAAAACTTAGTTATTCCTGCAGTGTAAAGTTGTGCCAGCACATATGAGCCTGACCAGACAGCTTCTGGGAGCCGAGTAAGCATCAAGATGCAACTGTGTGAGCAACAACCATCTTGAATTTCCATTCCAGAAGACCCCAAATCATTTTAAAGGCCATAAATACGGAGCTGACACCCTGTGTTATGAAATAAGAGGCAGGTCTGGATGGAGCACGACACGTTTATCAGCACAGGATCGGAGGAAAAGCAAAAGAAACGTCTTCTTCACTCCAGGTGGTGTTAGGGAGTGCATGGGCAGAGGTGCCCAGCTTATGACCTGCTGCAGGAGACTGGGACGGGTCAGGGACCCCGCACATAAAAACCCAGAGCAACTGGGTAAGGAAGGCAGAGCCTCCCTGATCGCCCTGGCTGGAGTGAAACTGGGTGTATATGCCTGTATATATGTATATATAGGTATATATTCACGCATTTACGTGTATGTATGTACATGTGTGTATATATATATATGTACATATCTATATATAACGCAAGCACACCCTCGGTTCCCCAGCAGCGAAGGGCACGACGGCGGCAGTGCTGGCAGGCAGCACATGTGGCACATACCCCTCCTCTTCCCTTCCCAACCTTTGCTTACATTTCATCTAGTCTACTCTGATTCCAAGGTTTAATAAAATTTAATCCCAGCATGTCTTGAATTAATTAATTAGATCTCGTTCCAAGCCGCCGTGCCAATTTCTGCAATTACACTGTTACTCACAGAAGAGTCAGAGAGTGGCTGCATCCGTCCCCTTGAGCAGCAGCAGCCCCAGACCAACCGGGGGGCTGTCAGCCATGTACAACGCAGCGAAGGGGCTGGTTTCAAAGCACTTTTTTGTTTTCTCCTCCGTTATTTCCCCCCTAGAAAAACCCCCGCAAGTATACACAGTTGTACCTGTGCATCAGGTATGAACATTTGAATTGGGAGGTCAGTCCCGCTCCCCTCCCAGCCCTCAGCAACAGAGCAGGAGTCCCCTACCTGCAAGTTCAGTCTTTATGCATCAAAAGTGGAGAGCTGGGAGTAATGGGCCTGGTATCATCCAGTCCATGCGCTCCAACTACAGTCCTTTTGCCCCATCCTCTGCTTCTCAGCTTGCTTCCCTCCTCAAATCATCCTCAGTAAAGGATTTTTTTATTCCCTGGCACCACAAAAGATACCACAAAACTATTTTTTCCACCAGGAACAAGCTGTGGGAATTCAGGAGAAATGGGGATATTCTGGTAGGACAGCAGCATTATTCCCTGTACTGACCTTCCCCGATAGACGATTTCTAACACATGTGACACACCTCCAGACACTCCATGGAGCATCCTCAAAGTCCAACAGCTACCCAGTCCTCCCAAAATTTGTAGTGCACTCTGCTCATCTTCTTCCCCACCACAGCGAAGAGCAGAGCAACCTCAGGTGCTCGGTGGCCACAGTGGCGAGCGTGGCACAAGCGAGCAGGGACAGACCACGGAGCAGGAGGTATTTCCCACCACATCGTTGTCTGGTTTGCACCATTTCATGCCGTGTAATTAATTCTGATCTCAGAAGAGCCTCATCAGTTTTGTCTGCTGCCAGTGTGCTGGGCAGGGACCCTGATGAAGTGCAGTTGTTTACAAACACGTTAAAGCGTATTTAAAACCCATTGTTTCTCTCTCCAGCTGCCCAAGTACTTTTTACTCAGCTCCTGGACTTGTACCAAAAATAAAAATGACAGATTGCCAAGAAGGACAGAGACGGAGGGGTGGATGGAGGGAGGGAGGGAGGGATGCGAAGTGGCTAGACAGCACAGCAGATGAATTTATTATCCCGCTGCCTCTGGGAACGGAGGTCAGAAGCCGGACCAGGCTGAAGAAACACATTGCAAGAAACACTTGTGAAATGAAAGGTCAGCGAGATAATGAGCTATAACTGTAGCCGAGCAAGAAGTAGTTGCTGATGGAGTCAGCTCTGAGCTCTCACTGGAGTGTGGCTACCTGCTGCTCCCAGGGTGCAAAATCTGTCCCCTTCAATTAATGCTTGCCAATGAGACAAACGGCCCGGCTACGTGGCAGCGGAACCGCGGCTGCTGCTCGCCAGGATGCTGTGCTCTTCCCCAGCTGCTCTCACGTTATTTCCAGGCCAACAGCTTCTCCCCAAGAAAAGGCTGTGGCTTCTGAAGGGCAGACCCACCGCCTCCCCCAGCCCAGCCCCGGTGGCTTTCCTGCTCTTTCGCTCACACAGGGATCGCTGCTGTGCTGCCCATCCTACGCCACCGCATTTTAACTCTGAAAATAACCCCCGGCTGTGCATCTGCAAGATGCCTCCAGCTCTGTCAACCTGGCTGCAGACAGCAGCAAGCTGCCAGGGGATGCGCATCCCTACAGATGAAGCTGTACGCTCTAAAGCAGGGAACAGACAAACCCATTTTTCACTCAAGGAATGTGTTCATCTGTCTCATATCAGCCAACTGACTCCCAGGCTTTAAAATCCACCCAACGCATGTGCCAGGCCCTGGGTTGAGCCTCTACAACATTGCTGGTGGCCAGGGTCAATACCCAGCAGCACAGCACCTTCTTATAGAGGGTCCTCCAAGAGCTCCAAGAAAAGTATTTTGTTTTCACAAACTTCCGCAAAGTTGGGCAAGCAGCATCCCTAAGGAGGGTAAAACTTCATCAGTAAATGAAGCAACTTCGTGAAGGTTGCAAGGGGAAAAAGGCACGGCCGCAAGGACAGGGAGAGCAGGCAAGGGAGGGCAGGATTTGGGTACCTGCTGGTCATGTTGCTCAGCTACAAGGGAAAAGACCCAATAGCATCTTCTATTTCTAAATATTTTATATTAGGCAGCTGCTAGATAAAGACACAGAAAGAAAATCACGGCAGCAGGAGAGGCGACCTCCATCCTAGCGCTGCAATCCACATCTACCAGGTTCAGAGAATTCCAGCAAGCACTTGTATGGGAGCACAGGCTGCTCTGGCTGAGCAGCTACAAACAAAACCAGAGGCACACTGAAAGCAAAAATAAAATTAAAAACCAAGATCGGCAACTGGGATCAGCCCTTGCCCCTCAAAACATCTTTTTAAATGCTCAGTCACCGTACATCTGCTCTGGGAATTACAAACCCCTGTAACTACGTCACCTCGGAGGGGCATAAAATCCAGCAGAAACCCTGGCAGACAGCGAGCCTCCCATCACATCACACAACATGGGTACAGGCTCAAGCCCCAAAGCAGCACAGCCACGGGCTCTGTGGTCACCCACGCTTCCCAAATCACTGCAAATCACTCCCAAATCAGGCACCAAAACAATGGCTGAGCCTCTTACCTGTGGACAAGCCGCTACAGGTTCATCTCTCTGATGCTTCAAGGAGACTCAGGTGTTCATACGGTGACCTGGGAAAGGGAGCCTGGGGTAGAAAACACGAGACCTTAATGTAATGAGGCAGTTTTAAATGTGTGCCATTTACACCACAGGCACAGTCACATCCTCTCCCCCTGAGGTAGCAACTCAGATATTTTTCTACTTGCTCCCATCAAAACAGGGCTTTTCCTTACTCGCCCTTTCACTCCTTATCTGCAATTCCCTCTGCCACTGGTTTGACCCAATCTTTTAGGCATTTTTCTCTATGCTGTCCTCTGCTCACATGGGACCTGGGCATTAAAGTAAATAATTTTTGAAGGGTATCATTGCAGAGATTTTTCTTTACACGTGAAATGATTCATTTCCAGATGTACAAAGACAAGGCACAGGAGACTGGCTGGTAACGGGCTTTCTAGTTCTCTTAAAATCAGACCCTGAACGCAAAGCAGACCCCGTCCCGACTGCTTCAGAGATGGAAAAGAAACATGAGCACTGCCCCAGGCTGCCTGCATGCCCAGCCCTGGCCCTGCCCCAGCCTGCAGCAGGGTGAGCTGCTCTGGGCACAGCTGGGGACTCATCATTCACTTCCAATGTCAGAACTGGTGGGGCTAAGCCTTCATAGAAAAACCCCAAATCACAATGGGTTATGGGAAGGTATCCAGGAAAAAAGCCCCAAGCTATCCATAATGCATCTGGATGCAGGAAAAAAGGGTGGCACGAGGAAGCTGTCACTGAGCAGTGCTAACGAAAGCGCCTCCAGCCCCACGCGTGTGGATGGCTGCAGTGATGACAGCAGGCAGCACCATGGCCTGGGGCATCCTCAGTGGCCAGTGGTGGCCCGGCACCCAAGCAAGGGTAAGAGGAGCAACTGCAGCCTGCAACACAGTAGCATGCAGGGAGAAAAAGCAGCTTTGCCCTTGCGTGACTCCTTTTAGCTGTAGATTTCTGGACACTGTATAGTCAACCATTAATTCTCATAATCTCAGGCATGCAAGTGAGTGATTAGCCCCATTTCACTGACGGGGAAACTGAGGCAGGGAGGGCTGCACTGACACCAATGCAGAGCCCCCATGGTTCCCATGATCTGCCCTCAGCACCACACTTCTTCCAGGTCGTTCAGATACACCCATCCATGGTTCCTCTTATTGTCTCTTCAAATTCATTTTTCTCATTACACAGGAGGGGATAACTACAGGCAGGTCAGACTCTGAGGATTTAATGGAACTAACACTGTTAGGCCATCCAGCAATGCTTCATAACATCTTCCCCACCATGTCTTCTGCTGCCAGCAATTAGATGAGATAATTTTAAATCTGTACCCTTGTTAGCGGCTTGTTGGCACACGCATGCAGAAGCAGAGCTAGGATGAAGTTACAGAAAACTCCATACAGTGTTCTTGCAAAAGCACATACGCACAAATAAATGCAAGAGCAGGGCAGGGCTAAATACGAACACTGCGAATACTTTAAATCATTGTGAACAAAAGGCTAAAGGCACTGGTGAAGATAAAGCACCCTCCTCAGTAATGCTGGAGAAAGAAAAAAACATTTCTATGTTGATCTCGCAACTGTCTTACGAGAAAATGTTTTAATTTAACAAGGGTGAAAGACCAGAAAGTGCTACAAAATCAGTTTAACAACCCATAGAGGTTGTGAGTAAATGTTGGTTTTAGCATCAGAACACAGACCACGGACATGGCTCAATTAATTCCCAAAGCATGAGATAAACAAACTTCCCATTTTCTGCTAAGTTCTGTTAAGGGACTTTGTTGTCCCTTTCTCAAACATGAATTCACCTAAGGTTTTGCAGAGATCTATAAAGTCCAAGCTCAAATCGCCATTGTGTTCTGCTCCTGCCCCCATGCTGCTCCTGGAGAGCCAGCAGCATCCATAAAACACCAGCAAACACTCTTTGCTCTCTCATTCAACACATATAAACCTCCACATCAGTAAATACAAGGATGGCTCACGGGTGCTCAGTGACATTAAGGAGCTCCATATACCTGACAGCTTCCAAAAGGGAAATAAGTAGACATCTATGCCCATCTCCCTGCTATGGCCAGGCACTGCTGCCATGAGTACACGTGAAAATCTGCCAAGCTCTGGCTGATCTGCAAAGATCCCACCCTGCGTTATTTCTACACAGTCCTCAGCCTGTTTTTCTTCTGCTTTCTTTTCTTCTTTCCCTTTTATTTCCTCTGAGTAGCAGCGTCCAGCAAGGGGGAGAGCGGGTGACCCCGATCATCATCTAGGAGAAGGCAGATAGGTCCATCTGTCTCTTCTCCCCCGGGTTAGCATCATCCCTTTCTCACTTCTCCCCCCTGCCCCCTCCCCTCCAAAAAAAAGAAAAGAAAAGGGCAGGAATTATATAGCAGGCTGCCAAATTGGTGGAGCAAGTGAGGGTCAAGCACTCCCCAGGACGGGAGAGGATGAGGAAGGGGCTGTACTGGGAGGAGGGTCCCATCCTCTAGTGCATCTTCAACTGGGAGCTGCAACCCTACAGGGACAAGTCCACCCTGCTCAGCAGGATTAGCCCGAGCAGGGTGCTGGAGACCGGGCAAACGGGCCAAGGGGTGATGCTCCCCACACTAATTCCCTTGCAACTGTCCCTTTGTCCCAAAGGCCGCCTGCTACATAGAGTGATATCACGACATTTGCTTGACAGCAGCATCGCGAAGCAGGCTGCAGGGCTCCAGCGGTCTGTGTTGAGATGCAACACTCAGCCCCGAATCAGCTTGCTGCGTTCCCAAAAGCTGTAGGGCCACGTCCATGCGACACTGTCTCAGCAAGTCCTCTCTCCCCAGCAGCAGCAGCACCATGTAGACCAGGCAAAGAAACAAGCTAACGTCGCTGTAATTGCTTCCCGTCCCCTAACGAGCCGGGTCAGCCCGTGCTCCATGACACTGTGCTGTACCACGCAGACATGTCCTTTGCCTGACAGTTTTGCAGCCCGTGCAGCCGAGGTAATGATCCCAACTCTTGTTCCCGCCAGTGAGCTGAGAGCAGGAGGCTGCAAGCGCTGCAGGTGGCGTGACACGTTACTACGCTTTCCTTCTCCCCGTGCTTTCCTCTCTCCCAGTATAACCTCCCCTGCTCGCTTAGCGGTGACAACCCTCACCCCACTCCGGTTTCTGCTGGCCCCAATCCCGGAGCACACGTGCTGCCTGCGCTGCCACAGGCCATGGCACAAGGCAACGTAACCGGCTGCAGCTGCCGAACTGAGGTCCCCGGTCCCCCTGCTCCATGCTTCTGGTGACTGATGCATTTAATTATGTGCCCGCGAGAGCACGTGCAGGCTCCCGCAGGCTCTGTTCAGGGAACGCGTGGAAAATCTGGCTCCAATACAGTGTTGCTCTATTTTACCTTCTTTACTGCTTGAAAAACATTTGGCCGTTGCTGGAGAGAGCCAGGCTAGACGCATAAATTACAGCGCGCTCCAGAAATAGCACACGCTGGCTTGCACACTTTTGCAGCTAAAAAGCTTCCTTTCAGCTCAGCAGCCTGTCCCTGTCCATGGAGCATCTCTGGAGAAGGCAAACCAGGGCTCCAGAGCCTGTGGCTTGGGATGAATCATTGCAGGAAGGTTTCATGGCTTTGAACGCAGGTGAACAAAGCGTGAGTGGGTTTGGTTTCCTCTCCCTCGCTGCCAGCTCCCGTGTATCTTATGCAAAGTGTTTAATGAGCTAATTTGTACGTTGGAGAAGAAGTTGGACGTCAAAGCTGAGTTTAGTTTTGGCCTGGCAAACGGAGCTGTGGGTGAGGACAAGCCTCCCACGAGCGCTGCCGTGCCAGCACATCACACCGCCTGCCTCGAAGGGACATTGGTCTGCAGAACCAACACAGCTCACGGCTTTTCTGTGGGAGCCACCACTCTGAGCCACATAGGATGGTTTCTGGTAGCAAAGACCATCCTCAATCCACAAAATAAGTAAAATTTGTAGCTTGAGTTGGATTCAGGCTGGTGCTCTCTGGCTGAAAAGGTCTTTATTTTCTCAGGTAGGTTCTGAGGTCTCCAGTCAGCCATGAGAGGTAAGGGCACATGTTGGAAACTCAAACTGATTTCTGGAATAGTGCATATTTACATCAAATTCTGACCTTTTTGGGACCCCATCTCTGAATACAGGCAAAGCAACCCCCCCAGCAGTTCAGATGCTGTTCAGCACGGTGCATAATCAAGCATTAAGTCTCAAGTGCTAACAGGAGACCACCATCACCCACAAAACATGACAATGAAACACCTACTAGTGCCCCAGTCCATGCCTGCAGAAAGCATTTTGCAACATAAATAGACTGGAAGCGCCAAAATCACTGAAGAGCCCTCACGCAAATGAAAAAGCGTGGTTGATACCAGGAAGTATAAACCAACCACTTGGTATTGAACATGTGCATCACGTTCCCACACCCCATCCAAGAAGCCCAACACAACACCACAGGCTTATCTGTCTTGCAGGACCTCCACAAGGGATCCAGGGCCAGCAAGATGGATCCAGCTTAGCCGGTGCTCTCAGACTGCACAGATCCCTACTGCCCACACATCTATCCCTCTGGGATTTCTAGATCTCCAGTGATCTACCCGCAGCAGCTGGTTTTGGACTATCACAAAAATATCCAAAGCATTTTTTTCCTCCATTCTCTCCACACAGCTTCTGCGTGGGGACAAAATCCTATGGTATCCTACGTACTTTGGGAATTGCTTAAAGCAGTCCCTGTAGGACACTACTTTGATTTCATGCAGCAGCAAAGCTGGCTGGAGCTTAAAAAAGTAGTCTTCCTTTTCTTTAAGCACCAACATATAATGTTCTAAATCCACTTTATTCTTTATGGTATAAGGAAAAAGAGCTTGGAGTATCTGATCACGCAGAGTCTCTCCGCAGCCCAAAACCAAAAAAGATTTGGTTCGATACAGATTTTGAAGAACTTCCATGACTTCAGGATCTTGCATAACATCTTTATATCCCGAGGGATCTAGCACCATTCCACACGGATCTGTATGTAAGCCATGAATATGAAGAACTCCATACTTTACATGACCTCTTGCCCACTGAAGAACTTTATCCTTGTCCTTCAGGTCTAAAGATTCCATGGGTTTACCCTGTTGCTGACCAAATATTTCAAGTAAATTATCACAGTTTGCAGTCAGAACCATTGGTGTTTGCATTAAGGTAATCACAGGATCACAAGGTGTTTTCTTCCCTTACATCATGGGCTTGGACTTGGAATATGACTGCCCGAAGAACTGCATGTCACTTTTAGGAGTGACAGGACATGCTAGTTTTCCTAGCTAGTTTAACAACTGTTGATGAAGCAGCATTGCATGCCTCGTACCTGAATGCCTCTGCTCATATGCAGCCCCAAGGACCCAACGCAGAGCAATGCGTGGCTGTGCCAAGGCGGAGCTGTGAGCAAGGGGACACCAAAACGTGCCATATTCGGTCCTCGGCTCTATTCTGAGCTCTGCCCCAAGTCACCTTCTGCAACCTCTGTGTGACCTCCTCTGCGGTGCGAGGGAGAAGAGTGACGCTCAGCCTGCGTGGCAGGATGCGGCCCCAGCAGCAGCCTGGGTCACGAACTGCACAGGAAGACCAAGCGCTGCCTACGAGGGGAAACCAGAACCCACTCCTCTCCAACAGGGCTCATTTTATGGGCAAGGCTCGCTTTCAAACACGTGCAAGATGAAGACCAGCACACAAGGGCTATCGCAGACGTGTATTCTGCGCAACACATGCCGTCCTGTAGCTGTGCCTCTCCTGCTTTCCCCTTTCCCTGCAAGAAACCCCCCCTTTTTTTTTTTTTTCAGAAAGCAACACTGCTCAGAGCATCCCCATCACCCAGATAAAAAGGGAAAAATATCAAGTATTGGCATTGAGCCTGCTACAGGAGACAAATGCCACTGCCCAGATGTAAGTACCTTAGCCAGGGTCTGCAGCTGTAGGGCTAATATGGGCGCTTTGCCATTCGCATCCCCTGCTCTTACCACCATCCGACTGCTGTCTTCCAGGTTACAGTATCAGTTTGGATCACGTTGGGTCAGTGGGCTGCAGGTCATCATCTTCGCCTGGGATTTGTGATTTATTGTTGCCTGGTGACACCAGTGGCTTTACTGGTAGCGTTATTTAACAGCGATGTTCTGGGGACACCAAAAATGGCATTTACATCTCAGCCTTTACTGCCGTGAGCTGGCTGGGCTCTTCACACACCAGCGCAGCAGACAGAGCCTGCGTGCCTCTCTTTTCCTACTAAGGCTTTACAGACTCTTTTTACATAATTAACCCAGACGTTTTGCCTAGCATACTTGATTTAGTGCTTTTTTTAGGGAGGGAAAAAAAAAAAAAGACTGAAGGCAGCTGTTTGCCTCCTGGGTTGCAGCAAAACTTAGGTGCTTTGCAACCTGGAAAACAGTCCAACATTTTTTAAAAGTCCTGGGTGGTTGTTATAGCAACACGTGCATGTGTGTATGTGTGTGCATGTAAAATAGACTCAAACCCAGGTTGTCACGGGCAACACGAGTCAGCTTCAAAGTCACACCAAACTTGCTGCCTTGCCGGGTGTCATCTGAAAGCAACAGCCAGCTCCGACAGGGATGGGAGCTGGGAAATATCCCGGTATCTCACTGCTGGTGCAAGTCGCTGGCTGAGAGCTCAGCGCCATCTCGCAGCTGATTCAGCTCCTTGAGGGTAATTTTCTTCATCCTGTTTGCTTCCTCCTCCCTTGCAGGCTGCCACAGCACCTTAACCCAGCTGGGTAAGACAAGCTCATGGCTCCCTCCCAAACAGATGGCTGCAAGGAAGGTCCAAAAATAATCCAACCCATTTGCCTTGCGAGTTTTGAGCTTGCTTGGCTGACTGGCAGACCCTCTGGAGACCACCAGAAGAAGCAGATGGTCAAGACACAAGATCAGAGCTGGAGAGGGAGATGTCAATCAATAAGTTGGAGTACCAGGCTCCGGGATGGGGCATGGAGCAGGCAGCCACTAGGCAGGCAAAGGCGCGCCATCCCAGAAGAGCAGGTATGTGAGTAATAAGGCTGGCTGCAAAGTCTGGGTTTTGCTTTAAAAAAACCCCAACCAAACAAAAAAAAATCACAGCCTTGTCATGCTGCAAGAGCCAGCCCTGACCTTGTTCCACCCCTGGAAGGATGGGCTGAGCCTCTGTCAATGCCCCCATCAAACTCTCATGCAGAAGCAGGCAAAATAAAAGAAGTGAAAGAACAACTGTACAGCTGTTGCAGAAGGAAGAGCGGGGCAAAATCACAAGAAATCTCCACAGTTGTAATGCCTCTGATGGTAGGCTCTGTAATGAGTTTCCTGGGTAAAAAAATTATTCGGTGTATCTTTTTGGATGATGAGCACTGGTACCCAGGATCAGAGCATCAAAAACAAAGCAGCAGCAAAGTTATCTCCTTCATCCCTTTACACAGGTTTTTGGCAAAATGCCTCAAGGTGGTGGGATTCCACAGCACCCTCTGCACAGGGCTGTAACACAAAAACTCTGGTCCGGTCCAGAAGCCCATTCAGGGTGAAAGATTCATGCTAAAAGTGGTCAAACTACCACTGGATGCTGGTCCAGGCATCAGCAATATGGTGCCTGGAAGCACTGATCCCTTCAGAGAAGTTAAAGGAGCCAAATCTGCATGGTTCCCTTAAGTCAACAAGAAAAAAAAAAGAGGTGGGAGGGAATAAAAGTTTGAAAAGGAATTATCTAGGGAGTGTATTTTCCTGGTGGGGGAGATGATGAAAAGGAGAATTTAGCCTGAGTACTACAAAAACAAGCTACCAGGGAGAAGAGACGCCTCTGATCCTGGCACATCTCCTAAGGACAGTGGTTCCAGGCCCATTAACACATTCACCACTAGGCTTGGCAATGCACTATAAGGCTCAGCTTAGCACTGCTCCTGGGAGGAGGAATAAATCCGATCTAACCTGCCTCTTCCCCCTCTGATTCCTGGGTTTCTAGCAGCTCCTTTCCCCAGCATTCTCCTTAATAGCAAGGCTGATTTTTTCATCCGTGCTCGCTGTACAGCAGGACTTTCCAAACTTTGTTTCCTCGGGCACGTCAGCAGTGCCAACAACAGCAGCAGCTCCTGACTGTGCACAGGCGAGACTCTGCATCGGCTGCTCCGTGTCTCAAAATAGCCCCGTTACCCCTAGCAGGACACAAGCCACAGCCTGCAAATCCCTTTTCTAGCCAGAACCTCATCTGTATCATCAAAGACAGCAAACCAAACCTGAAGACAGCATGTTCACATCATTCCTGCTATTTGAAGTTTGGCTCCCCTTTTTCTAACAGTATCAGGGACACAGCTCACACCTATTAGCATCCATGAATTTTACTGCTATACTACAAGGTCAGAGACTACTGCGTATGGCTGTAGTTCAATTCAAGTCCACACAGACTATTTTAAATCTTTTTTGTGACTCACTCCATTGATGCAAAGTGCTACGTTACCAAACTTCGAAACAGAAAGCCTTTTTATTGCAAAATTCGCCTTTATGTAAAGCAAAAGCACCAGAAATCCCCTGCACCACCCAAATCCTCTTACCAAATTCTCAGGCCATAGCAATATTTCAGCATTATTCGAAAGGCATGTAGGTTTTGTGCAGACCTTTTTGCAAAAAAAGGCAGATGCCTCTGTCTCTAAGGAATGCCTGGGAACCTCACCGTGCACCCTGAATCCCTGATCTTCACCTGAAGCATCCCTGCAGGTGCCTGAGCAGCTGTCTGGACAGACCATTGGGAAGACACCCATCGTGGCTGACAGCAGCTTTGGGGTGCGCATCCGGACAGACACCCGTGCAGGTGCTGCTCCACGGACAGGCTGCTCTTTGCGGCTCAGCGCTGGGAGGGACGAGAGGTGCTCTCAGCACCAGCTTGAAGGTGGCAATTTGCAGCAGTGACCAGAGAAGCAAAACACCACCAGCTCTTACTTTTGTCTGACACTTGCTGGTTTAAAGGTTTATGCTTACCTTTCTGTCAAAGCAAACGAAGACTAAACACATCGGGCAGCCCCCCAAGAAGTCTGGACCCCATCTCCTGCAAAACAGAACCCGCTTCCCTTTAGGAGCCAGATTGCTATTGCACACAGCTGACCGGGTTGTTTTAGCAATCTGGAGAGCGCCAGGAGGTGACAACATTTCTGAAGGACCCTCTGGAGCGGTGTCTGCACGAGCAGCAGCAGAGCACCCATCACCACCCCGCTAGCTGGGCAGTGCAGAGGAGACACCACTAAGGTGTTACCCCCATGTACCCCCAAACTACGACCCCTCCAGGCACTGAGAGCCCTTTGAAAGGCTCTTTACAAATAAAAGTGTTGTGAGTGTAGACATCTGTTACCCTGCAGCTTTATTTTTTAACCCACAGTGCAATGTTGCTGTAAGAAATTGAATACTTGAGCATTAAGTATGTGTTACAGTGCTGCCCTATCCAGCAGCAAAGTGATTAATTAAAATTTACAAGACCAATCCAAATGCCTAAACTTGTTTCTTGGCGGTAACTTCTGTAACCCACTGCCAATAACATCTCAAACTAACAAGAACCCCAAAGTCAACCTTTGGGAGCCAGGAGGAGTCTCGCTGAACTAAGCGAGTTGGTAACCGGACAACGAAGAGGTACGCGATTCTTCAGGAAAAGCAAAGCACGTGAATACAGTAACGGCTGGGGTGTCTGGCTTGCGCTGGGAATAGCCCCATCCCAAGGCACAAATACTGGTCAAAGTCCAGTTTTGTTAAGTATTGTCCTACAGCATTGAAAATGCCGCCTAAAACAGTAAAACAGCCAAGTTCACATCCAGCTCCGCAATCCGTGAGATCCTGAGCACTTCCAGCTCACGCAGAGCCCTGCCAAACACTTTGCAAAATCAGAGGCTAAATTGTTCCACAGGATGGATTTCTTCATCAAACCCCGGAGGACACAGATATTGATCACGCTTCTTCCCCGTTCCCCCCAAATCCGCTCACAGAATATAACCCAATAACTTGGCACTTCGGGTAACCTTTGAAAACCTAAAATTGAAATTTCCTAGGGGCAAACCTTGAGACTAAACTAGAGGTGAGGGGCTAAAACTGGGGTTAAAGCTGTTGATTTAAATGGCGAAAAAAAAGATTCAGGGAAATGTCACAGTCGACTGTGGCAGGTTTACAGGGGTGTAACCCATCAGAGCCGGCCTGCTGGATGCAGAAATAAAATGAATGAGAAGGGCAAGACTCTTCAAAGGCCGACCTTGCTGCGCTATTCTCTTACCAACACATTCCCCTTGCAAAGCCAAAATAAATGCAAAGCTTTTAGTGTGCTGAACTACTCTATGCTAGAGCAACCCCTTGCATTTCCTTATCATCCCTAAATGATTTCAGTGTTTTCAGAGCACACAAGTTGCTTACTGGTAATGATTTCACTGCCATGAAATAAACCTCGCAACGATGAATGGGAACCTTACTCATGGAAACACAGCTCATTTATAACTTTATTTTAGAGACTTAAATTAGTAAGGATCAGCTCAGTCCTAATGGAATAATAATTTTAGCAGCAGAGTCAAAAAGCAAGTGAAAAATAAAATGCCTTACCCGAAGTAAAAATAATTGCACTAACCACTGTCCAACCACTTCTCTACGGAACTCTCTCAGCTCCCCCCTCCAACTGGAAATTTGTCATGGCAGAAGTCCTGGATTCGGAAAGGAGGTCTTTACAGCTCCCATGAAAATTGACTCCATTTCACCAAGTTACATGCACCTGAAAATCATCATCTGCACTTACTTGGGGCTAAAGTCTCCAGTCCCGCCTTGCCTCCTACACTTGAATTTGGGGCGCTGAATCCCCTGCTGCAGCCCATGTACCCTGCATGTGGGGAGGCACAGTGATCGTGCCCTGCTTGCAAAAAATGCAACAGCCCCGTAAGAAAGGAGCGCTGGGGTATAGGAACGGGCTTTCATGTGCTCTCGTCCCAACTCTTCCAGCAACCCACGATAATGCCATGATTTCCATTGGCTCTAATATTGAGCAATGTCTCCTATTGATCTTAAGAGTGAGGCAAATATAATTCAAAACTCATACAAATAAGATAGCAGAGAAGTTGCATAAGATCGGATCTGGTACAGCTGGGAACAGACTCCAGGACTCTGATTAAATCTGGCAAATCTCACCCAGCCAGACACATCCCGCTTATCGCAGCAGCCAGGTTTGCTTGGGCTGCCTAGCGCTGCTGGACCACCTCCCCGTGAGGAGCTCTGGTTTTCAGCAGGGCTGTGCTGCCTGGTAAAGAGCTGCTTGAGCTGATTAGCAAACTTGAGTTGTGTACCCCCATCAACTGCTCCCAGAAAGCAAGCTCATGTCGAGGGGATGACTCGCAGCGAGGCTCCATAAGCAAATGCAGGAAGGTTCCCAGTCCCGCAGGCAACGCAGCACTGCTTCTGTTTGCTTTTTCTAAAAATCATCGGAAGTGAGAGACGAGCTTTAATTAAAGAATGTTTATTTGCAAAGTTGAGAAATGCCAAAATTACGGCTGGCTCCACAAGCTTAATTTGTTCCATTATATACAAGAACTGGGTTTTATATATGTGGAAAGGTACTCTTTTTTTTTCTTTTTATATAGGTTTTATACAACTGCTGCCTTGTTCTGTCCTAGATGGCTGATGAACACGATGGAGCAAGCCAAGAAACCAAGGCTAGTGCTATGTGATATCAGACAAGGCTGACTATCTAAAGTATCTTAATGTTTTTTTAATGTTGTTTTCATGCAATTGCACTTAAATTGTCAGATAATCTAATTCAAATGGGAATATTTCTCCTCCTCAGCAATAGTTCATTGGCCTTAAAAGCACCAAACCCGGGGTCTGCTCAGCAGAGAGGAATGCCGATGACTGACAGGCAGGTGGAGAAGTGGTTCTCAGACAAACTCAGGCTTTTTATCCCCAGGCTATTAAATCTTTAACTGCACAGAGTGACCACTGCATTGAAATCAAGTATGGCTACTAATTTAGCACAGTCATTAACTGCCCAGAGCTCAGATTTTGTCGATAGCCTCTGTATTTCAAAGCAGCCTAGATGTCGTGATGTGACTAAGTACATGCCATAAGTCCAGTTCCGTGGGTGTCAACATTTGCAGAATTTGTCCATCTGTAGCTTCAAAGTCACGTCTGATGTTCCTAAGCATCTGTATGTCTGGACTTGGGCAGTTTTCACTGCATTTTTGTGCACTCTTTCTTGAAAGAAGGGAAAAGTAGTGGCACATAGGGTTGCACACCCAAGTAGGACCAAGGCAGAACAAGGTGATGAATTAAAAGTAACCTGAAAAATACCTGGGCAAGGAAACCTTAGTGAGGGCAAAGACCTACAGGAGCTGGAAATAACAGATGCATTCATCTCTAACCAGTTAAACAATTTTTCTTCCATGCTAATGTTCAGTGTGGTCCATAAATGTTCACTTACAAAATGCTCACTTTTAAAAAATGCTTTTCTTCCTGAGGACGTGGGAGTGTTTCACGTGCTTACACCAAAATACCCTCCCTGCCTGCCCTGCCCCGCGTCAAATCTCAACTCCAAAGCCTCCAATTCCTTCCCGCCACTCCTTAACTCCCAGGAAAAAAACCCTTTGTCCTCTGAACCCAGCACCCCAGGGGAGGAATGAGAGTTGGCCCTTGCACCCAGGGCAGCTGGGGGCTGCTTCACGCCCCCTCCCGAGGCACCTACAGGTGGGAGTGGTGGTGGTGGTGTTTATCACCCCTTTACTGTTACAAGGGCGCTGTGTCAGGGGACCCACTGAAGCTCCATTATAACTCCTTTTGACTGACAGGCAGAGAGTAATGAGTGTCACTGCCTGAGGAAGGTCGGCTGAAAAGGAAGCTCTAAATAGACCTGTCAGAGAGATGCTAAAGAGACTCATACATCAACTACATCAGCACCCAATACATAAAAATCTTTTAATCTACCAGCCTTTCACTTTAAAATGTTTACCAAGGCCCAGCATCTATCCTGCTGCATAGGTAATACGCTTTTTCTTTTATAAGTAATTGTAATGACCCTTCTAAGTATATGCCTGGACTTCTTTTCATGAAAAACAAGAAAAAGAGGAGGAGAAAAGAAGCGGCAGGCTGCCAGGGATCCGAATGCTTCAGTAGCTGACAAAAGACAAGAGAATTTGGGCTGGTTTTTTTTTTTTATTTTTTAAAAAAGCAGCTTTGGAATGATGAATTCACAAGTTGTTATGGGAACTAGCAGCACAGATGATGCCCCAAAGGAGCACTGAATAATGTCTATAGGATCTGGAGGGATAATAATGTAATACAGACATCTGTAATATGCATGGATTTCACCAAAATTGTAGGACAATTTGTAACCTAATACTCGCAAGCGCACGGTCTGTGTGCCAGCACGAAGCCATAGCCCATGCAACACATCAGACCGAAACTATGTGGCTGGGATCTCGGTGGCGCAGCTCTGGCCCTCTCCCAGCCCTCCCGGGCCATCAGGAGAGTATCCCCGCCTTGTTTGTTTATTTACTTTGACAACACATTAATTTTCCTTCACGCTACCTCACATTTTCCAGGACCTCTGTGCTTGCAAACTACCGTACTCGGAACCCACGCGTGCGCCGGGGAGGGAGGAGAAGGGACGGGAGCCAGCATCTGCACCAGCAGCAGTTGGGGATGCTGGCAGCGAGGAGGACGCGAGGGGCAGGTTTTAGTTTTTTGGAAGGTAACCGAGGCCATGCCCCCTGCACAGACGATATGTGCACCTCTCCTTCCCAGCATGTTAGAAGGATATGTGCATTTTGGAGGAGGGCTGAGACCCTCTGCCCACACTCCTGCAGACCCCAAGAGCAATGAGTGCCTGGTTGTGCTTCCATCTTTGAGGTGGAGGAGGCTTTTTGGAGCTCCTGTCCCAGGCTCTGCACATGCACAAGCACGCTGGAAGAGTTAGGCAGGCTGAGGGTTTTCCCAGCGCTGAGACAACTAAAGCCTATGGGTTGTTTTCTAAATGGGAAGATTCAATTTATAAACACCTTCATGTGTATTTTGGCTTTTAAAGGAGAGGTGCAACCCAGGCTGCATGGAAGAGCAGAGCTCAAACTACATGGGTCATATTTAAACCTAGGGTTTGCATATGTAGGTAAGGTGCATTGGATCTATGGGTGATATGCAAGCATAGGCTGAATTCAAATTACAGCAATTATACAACAGTCTCAATTGCAGATGGTGTTTGCAGAACATATAATAGCATATACTACAGGCAGATGAGGAATATTCTCCAGTGACCCACACTGTCCAAATGGCTTGGCCAAAGCGCCACAGCAATGTGAACGTCCTTGGGACAAGCCGGCGTGGGAGCAGACCATCGAGAGGCCACACCAGCCAGGGGCTTCCAAGCGTAAGCGACACGCACATGGATTGGAAAGAGCTGGGCGTGCAAACCATTGCCATGGAAGATGCAGGATCCCAGGGGCAACTCTGAAATGTTACCAAGGTCTGTAAAAAGCACTCTAAGAAATGCTCCCAGAGCTCAGACCTCCCTGCCAGCACAGCCCCTGAGCTTGTCCCCATGCCTATAAGATATCCTGAGCCCATGGGAAAATGGTAAGAAAGGAGTTCAGAAGAAGAGTAAAGCAAAGTCTTGCACCACTGCAGCCACCTATTTGCTCACTATTGATGCCTATGAGATGAGAATCAGCACCGCAACTGGGCTTGGTTTGCAGGTCTCAGGAGGGCTGTGGTCTGGAGATAAAGGGAAACCTGTCATGCTTCCCCCAGAGCTGCCGCTCATGTTTGGAAGGAAGTCCAGTAAAACTGTAAAGGTACTTCTTGATCTGCCTTCCAAAACCCTCTTGCAAAAGGTATTTTGCTGAGCTGTTTAGGTGAATTTTTGCAGGTCAGCTTGACAGCACGCCAGTCTACCATCAACCGTGCAAAACAGTGTTCCCTCATCCCCCTGCACCTCCTGTGCTCAGCTGGGCAGGGGCAGCCTGGAGGGAAGCCACAAGACCAACCCGCCTTCCATGCTGCACGCCTGCAAGACAGGGCTATGCAGAATGCACCCACCAGATTTATGCCTGGAGTATATTTATGTACGGGTCATAAATAAAGCATGTGGCTTGCCCTTCACCCCTTCTTCAGTGTTCATGCCTTCCTTTCACCTGCCCATCTGAGCCCATTAGCTTTGGCTATTTTTCCAGCTGTCCTTTTGGCCTGTGCCAGGAGAGGGCTCTAGGTATCCTTCCCCTTTGTAACCTTCAGCACACCAAAACTTATAGCCTGAGTCAAATGAGCATGAAAGGAAACGTTTACTGCACCAAAAGCTTGCAGAACCCACGTTAGGGAGCCCCATTACTTGCACAGGGGACAGAAGACTCATTCGTGATTTTTTTTTTCCTGCACTAAATGAGCTTTCCTGGAGTTTGGGAGAACCAAAGAACTGAGGGTTTTAACACAGTACCTGCAGTTTGCATTTAGCTAGTGATTTTCTGGAACCTCTTGCCAAATGTCTGGCTGTGTGCTCTTCCAGAAGGGAATAAAAAGCCTGCACCATGTTTTCCCTGCAGAACTACTTAATGGGGTTAGGAGGTTTGTTCTCAATTTCATATTAACTCCAAGTGAGAGGGATACTTATTCCCAGTATTTGCTGTGCTTTTCTCTTTATCCAAGCCATCAAGCCCTGGCTCTGCCCTCCACCAGCAGACCCAGCTCTCCCCTAGAGTCTCCTGCACCACCTGTGGTCGGGTGTGCTATGGGTCGTCCTCTTTCCCAGCTCCCTCTTCTCTCCTGAAGGTCTGCCAACTTGGCCAAAGTGCCCCAGCTGGACTTCACGACCACACCAGCACAACCTGTCTGGCTCATCACTCTACTGCCCTTACACACATGCTCTCCACCACTTCTACTCTAGTCCCTCAGAAAGACAGGGAGAGGAAAAAAAGGTTCTTTCCAGATGGGGTTCACAGATGTCATAAACAGTCCACATCCCTCCCATTCTCAACAAAAGCTTGAGGAAACTTGGCAGAGCCCATGTATCATCACTTATAAATTATGGTCTGTGGACTAAGAACCATCCCAGACTGGGAGGCTTCCTCAAGTCACGTGAAGTTGTCATGCTCATGCTCATCCGCCTGACCTGGGCCCCTCCAGAGGGAGTTCAGTGGGTCATGTTTCGGGTTGGCCAGCTCTTCCCTGCTCTGTGATGGTTTTCTGACTTCATGAGACATGGAAGTCAGGAAAGAAGGAGACACTGTGCAGCAGGACAACCCTTGCTGCTCTGGTTGATGCTGGACTTGAACCAGTCACAACTGCTTTGCAGACCTCTCTCCAAGCCAACTCACCAAGACAGGTTTCTCAACAGACTTATCCTCGTGCCGTAAAAACAAGCTCTTTCCATGATTTGCACCTTTTTCTCCTGCCTGAACTCCAGAGCTCCTGACAAGAGTCATAAGTGTTATCTATCAGAAATGTTATCCCATCAGCATCACTCCGTCGCAGCTCCACAGGACCATGTTGGACGTGCTCCCTGCACCAACATTTCTCAGGGCCTGGATTGACTCACGCTAGAGTCCTCAGACCTCCAGCTGAAAGGAGAGGGCAAGCTAACAGGAAAGATAATGCTTGCTGGTTTTTTTGAAATTTGACATTCAGGCATCTTCCTTAACAAAATTGGTTGTGTGTCTGCGTGGGTTTACCACGCTATTCCGGCCTTTGGATGTGCTAGAGATAAAAGGATGCGAGGAAGCGCTACCCCAGGGTAAGGAAGGGAAGCAGGACATTTCCACCCATAGAGTGGAAATCTCAGGGTTACCAAGAGACTGTTTCATCCTCAGACCCAAGCCTGTCAGGATTTTTTAAGAGGGCAATTTATCACTAGAGACAGTGCTTAGTGAAAGAGTATTAAGCTATGTACAGAGTGAAAATACAACAGTCAGCTTTAGAAAGCAGCCTGGCCCTTGAGAGTAAGGGCACTAATAGGGGATTTAAATACTTCCTTTTAAGCACACTTCGTGCTGCTATAAACAAGGCAGTAACATGTCAAGTTGGGCACAGACCCTCTCTTAATTATGCTGCATGATATCAGAAATAAAGTAAAAAAGACGGAGAGGCAGCTAATAAATTACTTTTTATCATTACAGGAACCACACATGAGGGGTACTGAGATTGCTGTCCAATACACAATTTGCACTGATCAACCCCCCACTGATCTGAAGTGAAACTTGGACTTGCCCTTGGAAACATTCATTGAGCAAACATCGCCAGCGCACGCCGCCTGCCCTCCAGTTCAGCCCAGTCTGAGCAAAAAGTCCAACATGCTGCTGTCAGTAACACAGCAGTGCCCCTTCCATCGGCAAAGTGGGTTTGTATTTCTTCCAAAAAAATAACCACAAAGCAGGACAGACAGGCTTCCATCTGACTTTTATCAAAGCCTGGATGAAGGAAGACTTTCAACACTGCCTTCCAAGCAGCCCTTTGTAAAGATGGGAGGATGGGTAAAAATAACTTGTAATTAGAGTCTAATGAATCAGCACCAGTTGTCTAGCCAACAGTGCATCAGCTCCCATGTGCTGGTTAATCGCTTGATATTCTTTTCATCATGCAAGAGCAGCACGCCGGCAAATTCATGCTCGCTGCTCCCACAAATGTTTTTCTTGCAGTGCAGGTTCAAACTCCGTTTCACCCCGGAGAGAAACAGGACATGACTTTACCAGGCAAGGAAGTCCAAGAAACCAGCGAACTTGCACAGCTTTCAGGGCTGGTGCACCTGGAAGAACATTAAAGCAGCTGCAGCTCACCCTGTTTTACCCATTTGTGGAGCTTTGTTGCGGCCAAGAACCAAGCTTCATAAGCAAGACCAAGCATTCTCTGTGGCACAGTGGGAATAAATTCAAACCACCCCAAAATTCCTTGGCAACAAGCCCCAGCCTTCACGGCAGTATTCACTCAGTGCATTTCCATGACATGCTTCTCATTCCCACCCCTCCTTCGAATGTATGCACAGATCTTAGTCCTGTTGTGTTAAGGGGACGCAGTTCTGCGGGAAAGGAAAATGCCGTGGCATGTTCCGCAGTGGTGGGAATAATGAAACACCCTGGCTCTGCTTTTGAAGCTCGCATCAGCGCAGAAGAGCATTTCAACCTGGCAACGTGTCTGCCAGCTGCAACGGCAGGGACTGACACCGCCGTTCAGCCGAAGTGACATGCAGATGAGATCCTTCTTCCAACAGATAAAATAATGAGTGCTCCGCGATATGGGAATCAAATCCCTTTGCTAATGACTGCAGAGCGAATTTGCAAAGTTTGCAAGGAAAAAAGATTTTTTTGTTCTAGCTGCATATTTCTCCTGAGATATGAAAATTAAACTGGATTTCTTTTCTTCTCCAATCTTAATACAATTCCTATTAAAGACCATTTCTAAATCTTCAATTTAGCTTGTGGTTTCAACTAGGCCAGAAGAGAAAACTGATTTTCAATTTAGAGCACAACCGAAAATAAAATTTTCAGTCCAGGTTCAGTTAAGAAAGATCAGAAAGGGTTGTCAAAAATGCAGTTTGCTTCACTTCCATTTCACTTCATAAATATAAAGGATATCAAATTATCAGAAGTTGCTTTTGTTAGAGACGTGTGCGGAGCTGCTGAGGTCTGGACGGAGTGTTTTCAATCCAAAAGGCAGATCCATGGTCAACACCAAAGACCACTTTTCTGTTCAACCCTTTCATCATCTTTCCAACTGAACTGTTACCACCAACATACAAAGAAAATGTATTCAGATTTAAGCAGGGTGAGCACAAGTTTTGCCTTCTTATTTTATTCATTTTTCCCTTTCCTCTAGTCTAGAGAATCTGACAGGGGAAAAGAGTGTGAATAATCCCTGTGATTCCCCTGGACAAATATACGATACAGGAAAGGCGAGTGCAAGCACGCACACACACTGCCCCCCCCTCCCCCCCCCCATACTGGGCCTGCAGCCTCCATGCACGTGTCAAACAGCAAGTGCACCCCAAATGCTGCTGCATCCCCATTTGCTTTTGCACAATTCAAATAACAACTGTTTCAAGACATAAAAGAAGTTCCTACCATGACCATAGCCCAAACTCACGTTCTGACGTGATTTCAGCTCCACCCCTGCAGCCCGAGGTGCAGGGTAGGTCGTTGCCAGTGCCTTTGGTACGACCTGTGATCCCATGAATGGGCTTGGGGAGCCGAGATCCCAAGGGATTTTACAAAGGACACTGAAATACCTTATTCCATCACACAGGACAGAAAGCTGTCTCAACAATACTGGGGAAGTTTTCCTGGCGTCCTATGGACCGTGGTGGAAATTGAGGGGTTTAGTGGGTTTAATTTCCACTACCAGAGTGCAAGTGAGAATCAGGCGAATGGATTCCCCTTAATTTCTCTCCTGAGCTCATCATTTTCCAAACACATTATCTCCTATATTAGATAAATGCCTGAGATAACAGCTGCCTACTACAGCATATTACTCAGCACACTCTGACCGGACACACAATATCCATGCCAATATTTTTTGGGGGGCTGGTTTATTTTTTTTTTTTTGGTCTGACTGGTTAAGGTATGCCAAAGAGGACCCACAGATCAGTTTATACATGCATTAAAAATAAATTATATTGCTACAAAGCATAAGGTCAAAAGAAGGAAGCATAAAACAAGCATTCAGGCTGGTTTCCCAGTTTCAAGCTTGTTATTTTTGGCTAAATTCCCCACCTTTCTTTCAGAGCAAAGACCGGGTCAGAAGATGACATCCCAATGGAACGAAGCGTTTTCCTTTCCTTTTCTCTCTCTTTTGATCCTCCCTTGCTCTGCAGCAAGAAGGCTATGAGCTATTTCCACGGCAAAGAAGGCGGTGGATTCAATACAGTGCTGCCTTTTATTCTGCAGAAAACAGCACTGGTGGCAGGGAAGGGAGCAAGAAATGCCAGGAGCTGCTGCAGGAAGGACAAGAGCAAAGCTGAGTATGGCCAAGGGAGACTGGGCTCAGAGCTCTTCTACAGCACCCGGGCTGGGAGGTGGCAAGCTCTAGCTCAAAGGATGCAAAGACATAGAAGAAACATCAAGTTTTGCTGGCTTTTAAGCCAGATTTCAGCTTTTCCACATTCTCCCTCACAAAAACTTGAGCACAACTTCCAGCTTGAGCAACACGACTGATGGGCTCTGCTGTCTTCTGCAGTTGCACGCGCTTAGGAGATGTAGCACCCCAGGGTTAGAAATAAGGCTGCCCACCTCTGTCCCGCCAGCGACTGTGCAAAGTTTGTCTCTATGTTATGTCTGTTGGCATGGGGGAGAGAGGGACGTGTTCGGATGCAGGTCTGGGTGACCCATGTACAAGGTATAAGGGGGGATTTACCTGCTCAGACTATTCCATCCCCTTCTCAGAAGGGAAGGTGTGGTAGCTTCTCAAAGCACATGCAACTGGTTATTAAGTTGACAGTAGTTAAGTAAACATGTTAGTAAATAAAGGAATATTTATTTATTTATTTAACTATCTTGACTAACTTCACACATGCACATTTCTTAGAATCTCAGAAATTTCCAAGCCACTCTAGCTTTTATCATCCAGGCTGCAATATCGAGGGCCAGAAGTGGCCCAAGAAAAAACAAAACCAGGTAAACTGCCAGTATGTCTCAGTCTCATAAATAAAAAAGTACCTTTTATCCACCCCTTAGCTAAACGTGTTCTGCTCTCTCTCTTTGCACTGGAGTGCTGTGATTTTCGGCAGCAGCACAGCCAGGACCTAACCCAAGGTCAGACATAATCTGAAGACAACCAAATCAGAAGCAACGGAAAGGCCGACGGGCTAAAAATCCAGACTTAGGATCTGTTGTGCAGAACCTAAGGCCAAATAAAAGCAGCCGTTGGGGAATCTTGAGAAAAACAGAAACCATGAGTATGCAATGATGAACCCAGTTTCAGGCCAAGCTGTGACATCGTGTCTCACAGGTCTCCTCATGGCATAAGATGTTCCTTTCCTGGACTAATAGTAAGGAATTACAGCCCTGAACAGAGAAGTAATAATGTGGGAAAGTACTTGTAATGCCCACATCATCCCATCATGTGGGGTCTGTGCCTGCCTGAATGCATCCCTGTGTGTCAAAGGACACAGCCATGAGGCTCTGAGAGAACAGTAATGATAAAAAACAACACAGAGAAAGCAGACAGTCTGGCCTCAAAGGAATTAAGATCACAAGGGTTCGCTTTCCCCCAGGCTCTCCCCAAAACCAACACGGAAAGCAAAGCAGATATGGACAGGACACCCATCCTAGAAAAAGGAGATTCAGCCCAGCAGGGCAAGGAAACTCAGCGAAGGTGGGATGTTTGCAAGCCGGGAGTGGAGTACAGATTAACCTCTTTGTGTTACTTGCACCATGTTGTAAATGCTCTGCACCTTTGAGGAAGGCGCGGGTCTTGCTTGACTTGAGAGCCACTTTCCCCAGTCCCTGTCCAGGCTCCTGGCGGGACCCAGCCCTGCTTGCGTGTGCTGAATCTACCCCCAGCTGCCCCAGCAGGCTGTAACCCCGCCAGCAGCGTGAGAGCAGGGAGGTGGAGAACTGCCGCCCCGTACGCCGTGAAAACTTGGCATCTGGCAGGGACCACCTGGAAAAGCCCAGGGAGAGAGCTCAGGCACAGGAAGACATGAGAGGATTGGTGTGAATCACTAATCCAACACAAATTTTATCATTTCCTGGAGTATACCTGCGAGTATGGGATTTCTGCTATGTTTGTGGATGTAACGGAGAGGGAAGCGTGTGATGATCATAATAGCAGCAGCTTTCTCTATGCATTTATTAAAGTAACATAAGGCCAAGATCCTGCTTCCTTCAAGAGTTTTGACAACGCCGTAGTCGCCATTAAGATATAGATGTAGCATTATTTTCTCTCTAAGCCCCCTAATTTGCTCTCAATTCATTGTTCATGGGATTAAGCCCATTTTTTTTTAATGAAAACACAAGAAAAGCTCAGTGACAGGAGGATGAAGGAAGTCTGTGCTATTCACCAACCACCCAGCCACCCACATGCTATCTTAATTCATCAGCAGACAAAGCCAGCTCTTTGTCTTTGCAGCTCCCTCTATGCCATTCATTCATGGTGAGATATCGCTCCCAGTAATCAGAGCCTGCCTATACAGGGGGAAAGGGGGGAAAAAAAAAAAGAGAGACAAAACCCATCTAATCAGGCCTTAGACTTAGCCCCATTGTCAGAAAGACAGCTCCTTTTTTAAAAACAATATATATATAGCAATAGATCCCTATTTAGCACCCTTTCCATGCAAAGTTAGATGGCAGCTTACATAACAGGCAGGCAACATGAATATTTTCTTCATTTACGGGACTTTTTGCCACTAATAACAAATCAGCTGAGCATCGGGGGAAAATAATAATAATTCCCTACAAATTCCGAAGGAAGGCTACTCATAGCTTAAGGTTGCTTTAACCTTTGTATCTGCAACTGCTTTGCTTCTCTGCGTTTAATGAACTACATATGTGATTCGCAACTGTTAAGGGGTTAATCTCTAACCATTGTTTTAATTGGATCAACACTTGGCCTCGCGCCACTTCCTTTGGAAGATTATTCCACAATCTAATAGAAATCAGTGCCAGAAAGTATTTTCCTGAGAATATGTGCCAGAGGAAACACTATGGGAATAGATAATGACCCACGTTTCACAAAGATCAAATATTGCAATTATTATCATCCCCAGCCAGAGTCATGACAGCTATGACTGCATGTGGTCACCCTTCCACAACTGCAATGTCTTGGGAATGAGAAGTTAATGGAAAAACTTGCTAAAAATCTTGCAGCTTGTACAAATGCAGAAAAAGGAAAAATAAAAAGCAATACCTAATTCTATACTGTGCTATATTACTTTGCAGTGGTACAAGTAAAGGGAAAACCCAGATCTCACTCACTTAGATATTTACTTTGTGACCAATATTAAAAAGGGCTGAACAGCTGAGAGTCTCTTCTGCCTTTTCCTCAAAAGG
The DNA here is from genome assembly GCA_018403395.1 of Gorsachius goisagi. Lineage (NCBI taxonomy): Eukaryota > Metazoa > Chordata > Aves > Pelecaniformes > Ardeidae > Gorsachius > Gorsachius goisagi. The sequence goes on along the minus strand of BOSO01016143.1, from coordinate 10,398 downwards.
AGCCATTATAATTTGCATTACTCAACGTGAATCAGCCCAAATCTATATCAAACCAGCAAGAGAAGCGCTTTCCACATTTTGCTTTTTGCTAGCACTTTTTAAACAACAACCAAACAAAAAATCCCATCAGAATCAAATATCTTGTGTAACTTCAACTGTAACAGAAGTGTCACTCCTGCAGATCAAGGAAATCAAGTTCTCATTTGCCTGCAGGCGTAGCCCCAGCACCACACACTTGTGCAGCTTCACCCAGGGCCTCCGTATGGCCGAACACGTGCTGCGTTTCACAGACAGCTCACGTGCTGGTGGCAGTAACTTCTCACAGAAAAATATATTCTTTTGGCTAAATTTTATTGACCTTAAGTTTAGCCCGTAGGCACTGGGAGGTGGGGCGCTATCAGCAGTGAAAATGCCTCTCAGACAGCAGGAAACTTTTTTTAAGCACTCGCCATGCAGACATCTTTGTTTATATTCTGAATGATAACTTGTATAATGCTCTTCCAGTTGCCATCTCTGTAAAGTGGACTATGAATAGAATCACAGAATGACAGAATGACAGAATCATAGAATCATAGATTCATAGAATCATAGAATCATAGAATGTTTTGGGTTGGAAGGGACCTTTAGAGGTCACCCAGTCCAACCCCCCTGCAGGGAGCAGGGACATCTTTAACCAGATCAGGTTGCTCAGAGCCCCGTCCAACCTGGCCTTGAATGTTCCCAGGGATGGGGCCTCCACTACCTCTCTGGGCAACCCATTTCAGTGTTTCACCACCCTCATTGTAAAGAATTTCTTCCTCACATCCAGTCTAAACCTACCCCAGTTTAGTTTAAAACCATCACCCTTGTCCTATCAGAACCGGCCCTGCTGAAAAGTTTGTCCCCACCTTTCCTATGGGCCCCCTTTAAGCACTGAACGGCTGCAATCAGGTCTCCCCGCAGCCTTCTCTTCTCCAGGCTGAACAACCCCAACTCTCTCAACCTGGCTTCACAGGAGAGAGGCTCCAGCCCTTGGATCATTTTTGTAGCCCTCCTCTGGACTCGTTCCAACAGTTCCATGTCCTTCTTGTGCTGAGGGTTCCAGAACTGGATGCAGGGGTCCAGGTGAGGGCATGAACAGTAAGTAGTTTTTCACCTAGCACTACGTATGCTGGTTCATATGAGTCCCATCACACAAGTGAGGACTCACCAGTGTGAGCAGGGAGATCCTAACTTTGCTGTACATGTTTTTCTAATGCTGGTAATACCTATAAAAGTGGACAATTTCTGGAATTATGCACATGGCTGCATTACATTTAATACTCATACTGGCAAAGGCATTTCAAGATTGGTACTGACACACAGCCTGCAAAACACCTCAAGGAACTGAGGCCAACAACTTTGGGATTTTAAGTGAGAAAAGTCTCTGCTCTGGATAAAACAGGACTTCTGAGGCAACTTCTGAGAAGATCCCTTTGGTGTTACCCCCACTCTAGCCTTCCTGGCATGGATCTGTGTGTGCCCAGGTGTGTGCCCAGGTGGCCAAGCATCCTGGCTTGTATCAGGAATGGTGTGGCCAGCAGAAGCAGGGCAGTGACCATACCCCTGTCCTGGGCACTGGTGAGGCCTCCCCTCGAATGCTGGGTTCAGTGTTGGGCCCGTCACTCCCAGAAGGACATGGAGGGGCTGGGGCGTGTCCAGAGAAGGGCAATGGAGCTGGTGAGGGGTCTGGAGCCCAAGACTGGGAGCGGCTGGGGGAGCTGGGGCTGTTCAGCCTGGAGCAGAGGAGGCTGAGGGGAGCCCTTATCGCTCCCTACAACTGCCTGACAGGAGGGGGGAGCCAGGGCCGGGGTCAGTCTCTGCCTCCAGGGAACAGGCAATGGAACAAGGGGAAACGGCCTTAAGTTGCTCCAGGGCAGGTTTAGGTTGGATATTAGGAAAAATTTTTTCAGCGAAAGGGCTGTCAGGCACTGGAAGGGGCTGCCCAGGGAAGTGGTCGAGTCCCCATCCCTGGGGGTATTTAAAAGCTGGGCAGACGAGGTGCTTAGGGACAGGGTTTAGTGGTGGATTGACAGGGTTAGGGTAAGGGTTGGGCTTAGTGATCTTAAAGGTCTTTTCCAACCTAAACAATTCTATGATTCTATGATTTTATAACCTAGTGAGACCAAGACCTTGCTTGAAGACACTTGAGCAAGCCTACGGGGGGCCAGTATCACATGCCTGAAAAAGGCAGTGAGGGATTAGCAAGAGGAATAGATGAGCCCCTTCCCAGTGCTGAAGCTGACCCACAAGAAGCAGTAAAAGGGATTCTTTCCTTACATGACCCACTAGATAGATACTGACAAAACATTCTCATCAGCAATGTGGACAACTCAGATGACCAGCTTTCACCCTCCCTCCAAGCCTTGGCTGACTGCAACCAGGCCTGTTGGCCTTGGGTTACAGCCATCTCCCTTTCCAGCCAAGTGGTTTTATGCAAATCTCAGACCCTTGGGTCTGTGCAACCATGTTCTTCTGCAGATGGAAATTCAATCTCGGACTTTAGGGACAGGTCACCTACACAGGTTTCAAGCCAGAGGAATAGGTGGATGAGGCTAGGTCTGATGAAGAACGCCCTTAATTATCTCCTCAAGGCTTGATTTGTCTTATTGCTTCACCAAGGCTTGAAACTCTCTGTTGGCACTTTTGAGACATTCTCATCTACAGTCAGAAAGGCTAATTATTAACTAAAGGACAGCAGTGCCAAGTGATGCCTGTGTATTTCCTTCTGCCATACAGCTGCTCTTATTTGCTGTATCCTGTGTCTATAATTAACACCGTCCCAATGCTCTGCTCTTCACATCAAGAAAAGAGGGGTGGCGGGGATGCTACCGAGCCCTCTGCTTTATCAGCTCGGTACTGGTACCTGTAGATTTCCCTTCCCAGAAGGATCTGTTTGAACTCAGCAACAGTGGCAAGGCCTTCAGCCACTTCAGCAATGAAAAGATTACAAGCTTGAATACACTTCATCTGTTTGTCTCAGAGTATAAGCAAACAGTGAAATTCTTTCTGCTAAGAGCAGCTGCCAGGATTCACACCGCTGGATCAGGAGATCCAGCGATAACAGCGTCTGTCACGGGTGTCTGTCACCTTCCATCCAGTCCCCTCTGCAGGCTGCAAAGTGTTCTCGACACGTCTCACCAGTTCCTGATCAGGGCAGTGTCACCGTGCCCATTTCACAGGCAGGAAAATGGAAGAACAAAGCAGATGAGCAACTTGATTAAAGCCAAACTACATAAAGGTGGCTATAGCGAAACCCAAAACCAAGCCTGTTTTTTAATCAAGAGAAAATTAAATATAAATATACATATTGTTGAGATACAGCATTCTGTATAGAGATATATCACTGCTGAGATACAGGGATACACACAGACACACACACACATATGTGTGTTATCTCAGCATACTTTATAAAACTTCTGTTCAGTCTCCAACTCGTGTGAAATACTGAAGATACCAGACACATAAATTACATTTTTAGGCAGCACGGCCAGCGCTCACATGTTTATCCATGGAAGTCTTGGGTTCATTTCCCAGGGACCTTTTCACAATTATTTGGCACCTGCTGCTTTCCAGAGAGGTAGAGATCTCTTTCTCATGTGCAGTTCCTTCAAAAGGCAAATGACAAAACCAGCTCTGATGGTACCAAAAGAGGTTCTAACTTTGAAGGACACTGAAAGAGATGGAAATTGCTGGGTCAAAGTTTTTCTGCAAGAGGTTGCTGCTCATCAGCAGTGTGTGCTGTGTGGAATCACTGCACCTCTGATTTTTGGAAGGCAGGGGAAAAAAAAAATCTTTGAAGAGAAATCAGTCAGAGCATCCTAAAAATAACTAGGAACAAGTCTAGAAAAGTCTTTCTGCTGGGAGGAGGGGCTGAAGTAAGAGAAGCAGGGCTGGAGATGGCCGGGGCGGTGGTAGGGAGAAGAGGAGAGCCTCTGTAAGTCCGCTGTTTGAGCAGAGCAGCGGCGAGGGGAATAGAGGAACCACCAGGCTATGAAAAAAGAGGGTTGTCAAACTGGGGACAAGACCTACTCTGTATTCTAATGCCCATGAGACTGTAAAGGAAATAGCTCCCTGGTTTTTCCAGCTGGTGGGAAGCTCCTGCTGCAGCAGCTCTAATAGATGCAAGGGTGCAGTGGGGAACGTGCTGCACCCGGGCAGAGCCTGGTGGCTGAGCCTCAGGAGCACCGTCGAGACGCAGGGCTGCTGCCAGCATCTGCCTGCAGGCAGGGGCGGAGGCAGAACTGCCCCACGGAGAGGGTTAAAAGTGGAGGAACAAAACAGAAAGGTGAAGAGGAACGGAGGGAAGGTGGAGAGCAGCAGCAGTGAGGTGCAGGGGTCAGATCCTGCACAACTACAAATTACCAAGCAGGGTGGTCGGCCCCTTCAGTAAACCGCAGGGACAAAGATCTCTTTAAAACTCATTTGGGGGCATGGTGAAGGCAGGCAGAGTTTTTCAGCTCCCAACTGCCAGCTCCCCGCATCAGGTTTAGCTCAGAAGCAATGCACAGGGGTTGTAACACTCTCCTCTTTCGAGCCCCAAACCCCTGCCAATAAACAAAACCAATGTCTCAGGGGTATGGAAGTGCCGTGAAGGCCTGGAGAAATGAAAACTTTTGCAGGGTGGATGCAGCCGGCCCACCCAGAGCAGGGTATTCTGCACCCAAACGCTGGGATGACCAGGGCTCCTTCTCCAGTGCAGTCCACAAGGATGGACCTGACAGAGGTCCATGGTAGGCTCCTTTGAAGTTACATTACTCATATGTCCAGTAAAAGCCTCATTAGCTTGGGGCACACGTATGTATTTCATCAGGTTTTATTCACTGATTGAGGAAATCAGAGTCTAAGAGAAAATGAACGAAGGGAAAATTCACGCAGCTCACTCGCATGCTTACGGGAGGCAGTAGGCAATCACTCAGACCTTCCCCTAAGACTACACAACTGGATCTGAACGTGACACAAGGCTCTTTCTAGCCCTCATCTCAGCACCACAGTGAAGCCACCCCTGATCAACTCCACTTACCTAAAAGTCTGCATGTGTCCCACCATGCACCACACCCCCACCCTGTCCATGTAACACAGACCTGGGCAAAGGAGCCAAGAGAGCGCTGCTGTTGAGTCTTCCCCAGTTGACTCAAATCCTAAGATCCAAGTCTAAAGTGCTTATTCCATATGCAGAAGCAGACATGAAGGCTCATTTCCTATAGATTTGCATCCTTATGGTCTCCTTCCTTCCCCAGCTCCTCCAAATCCCTTTTGTGCTTTGCTTACGATGCAGTGTCAGAGTGTGACCAACGTGGAGCCACACATGCCAGCTGGGCCACCCCAGGGGACACACTTGTGGCCTGATGTAGTGATTGAGAAGCTGAGCTCTCTGCTCTATCCTGGTGCCACTTTTCACAGAAATTGCAAGAACTGATTATCTTGGAGATTCTGTCTCTGCCAAATAAAGTCAAAATTGGCCAGCAGATGCAAAAGATATTAGGGAAAGACTGACAGACAGAGAGGCTTCCAAAGCCTCCTTAAGAAAACAAGCTAAAAGATGTAAAAATATCGTGCTGGTGCTTAGGTGCACACAGAATCCTAGAATCGTTTAGGTTGGAAAAGACCTTTAAGATCACTAAGCCCAACCATTACCCTAACCCTGTCAATCCACCACTAAACCCTGTCCCTAAGCACCTCGTCTGCCCAGCTTTTAAATACCCCCAGGGATGGGGACTTGACCACTTCCCTGGGCAGCCCCTTCCAGTGCCTGACAGTCCTTTCGCTGAAAAAATTTTTCCTAATATCCAACCTAAACCTGCCCTGGAGCAACTTGAGGCCATTTCCCCTTGTTCCATTGCCTGTTCCCTGGAGGCAGAGACTGACCCCGGCCCTGGCTCCCCCCTCCTGTCAGGCAGTTGTAGGGAGCGATAAGGGCTCCCCTCAGCCTCCTCTGCTCCAGACTGAACACCCCCAGCCATTCCCCATCAGCCTTGGGCTCCAGACCCCTCACCAGCTTCGTTGCCCTTCTCTGGACATGCTCCAGCCCCTCCATGTCCTTCGGGGAGTGAGGGGCCCAACCCTGAACCCAGCATTTGAGGGGCGGCCTCACCAGTGCCCAGGACAGGGGCACGGTCACTGCCCTGCTCCTGCTGGCCACACCATGCCTGATACAAGCCAGGATGCTGTTGGCCCTCTTGGCCACCTGGGCACACTGCTGGCTCATATTCAGCCACCTGTTGACCAACACCCCCAGGTCCTTTTCTGCTGGGCAGCTTTCCAGCCACTCTTCCCCACGCCTGTAGCATTGCAGGGGGTTGTTGTGACCCAAGTGCAGGACCCGGATGTGAGATTTTTGGATAGGCACAAGAAACAGGTTTGTTGCACAAGCAAGGATGCTAATACAGTCAATTCATTGGCTAGGGCTGCACTTTAGAGCCCATTTTTCAAATTTTCTCTGATCTTTTATTCAAATTAATTCCCTAATGAGCATCTTCATTACTAACAGACTCACATGCAGGGCTCAGGTCTGAGAGCTGGACAGAAACACACCTTCCTTTGACTCGTGCTCTTCGTTGCCCCCAGTCAATTCCTTTCCATCTCTCCCTCCCTCCAAAAGCCAGTGAAGATGGAAACCCTCTACAGGGTACATCCCTCCGTCTGCACCAGCAACACAAGAGGCAAAACCAACACCACCGCCACGCACTCAGCGCAGTGCCGAGCCCTTCCACGCTCTGCACCATGAAGCATGGGCACCCAGGAGAGGGAAGGCTGGAGAAGTGGGAGGTACAGGGAATATCTCCCATTTTGATGAAATGGCACCACTGCTACACTGAGTGGGCCAAGTTACCACTGCAGGGTAGAAAACTTGTATAAAACCCAAAGAGAAGGGAATTTTCAGCCCAGGAAACTTAATGCACTGGGCCAAATCTATTTCCATGGTGCGAATGCGTAACTTAAGTGGGATGACAGCAGGGATCAGGCATATTATTAATTCATATTCCATTTAGATTACTGTTTCAAAGTATTGTCTCAGCGCAAGCATTACGAGATGCTGTTCATTTGTTTCTCTCCGACAGCCACAAGAAAAAAGAGATTAGGTAATTGCAATGCAAACATGAAATACAATCAGTGATTTTATGAAATCTAGCCTGTCCCAAACCACAGTTTTGATATTGTTCATAAACACCATCTGCAGATTTGCTTTATAAACAAACAGTATGTTTATATTTTGTAAGAATACCATTTCCTAATGAAAAAAGATTTTCTTTTGTTTGAGGAACTGACAAACCCCGAAACGCACTCATTCTCCTACTTTGCAGCTCAGGGTTTCTGCCTAAAATTTTGGAGAAACAAGTTTAATCAAATACTCGTGGAGCAAGAGAAATCCCTACTGAGAAACGGATCAGAGAGATTCACAAAATCATAAATACATGGAAAAGGGTATATAAGTGTCTGTCTCTGATAGTAGGGAAAATAGGTTCCTTCAGAGGATGTACTGACCCATTCTCTAACGCCACGCCTGGAGGGAGCTACTTCCAAGCACTGGGTGTCCAGGCGATCTCCATAAGCACAAACATCGATGTTCCCACAACACGTTAGCGAACAATTAGCTAATCTTAGCTAAAGTGTTAAGAACACAGTCCACTGACACCTCATGCGTGTGTCTCCCAGCAGATGTTCAACAAAATAGTTACCTCTTTTAAAACTGTTTTTTCAGTCTTTAAGGCTTTGTCTTTGTTCCTGTATTGCAGAAATACCACAGTAGGAAACTTGGGTTGGCCTCTTCTTTACCACTTGTTGCTTAATATATCCTACAAAATCACGGTTCTTGTTTCTCCTTTTGCTAAAACACTTTTAATCTTTCTTCAGAAGTAAATCGTAGTCTTTTTTTAGGCATAGCCTAAAAATCTGCCATTAGCAGACACTTCAAGATGGTGTTCACAACAACAGTAAGCTTGGGGACAACATAGCCATATTTCTCAAATGCTTTCATAATATCAATTATTATTTTCCATCCTGATTTTTGCACAACCACTACCTTGTTTGCTGTCTTCAGCGATGTGTGGAACGTAATGCTGAGTTGTCCAAGTCTTCCCCACAAAGGCTTGAGCCATCGCAAACCCTACCCACCTGCAGCACTAATGCAGGCTGCACTCTTACACTGCCCAAGGAGAATTTCAGCTTCTACTTTGTCATCTAATGGTCTATCTTTAGAAATCATCTCTGTCCATAACGAAATTTCTCTAAGAGCGTCATTGTGAGAGTCTTTATCAAGGATTTTTTGGAAGCTGATATAAAGTCTAGCCTGCTGGCTCTCTGCACAGCATATTGATTCCCTTAAAAAATTAAAAAAGGCAGAAAACCAGCATGAGTCTTGAAGTGGAAGGCTTTTAGTCTTTTTCTAGGTCTTTCATCCAGTTTTCTGGATGCTACCCTTGTGCTGATCTAGAATTCTGTACCACCACCTTGCAACTCCTGCAGACAATTACCGAACGGGAGAGATTCCACTTCTCCTGGGGAGAAGTAGATTTCAACAGGTTTAGGTATTTTTGCTAGCAGCCTAGCATCCACTTTCGGTGCCTTCAAGCGTCCTGAATGATTGTCACTCTGTCCCGCTAACTCATTTCTACTGAAGTTATCCTTTTGCTTAAACACTTCTGATAGTTTGCTGACGAACAGTGCCTCCTCTTTATTATTGACAAAGAGAAACCTGGAGGAGTAAGCATGCCTCCGTAAGGTGGAATAAAACCTAGCGTCGGTGAAATTCAGCGGGGTTTTCCCCGCAAATCTTGTGATTCACTGTACGTTTATTATGACCTACAACATTTCGTTTCAGTTTCTGGCTCAGGTGATTCATTAAACAGCAGAAGAGCAAATAATACGAATTTATTCTACAGCCCTCACATTTTATGGTGAGTTGGTTCCCTCATAATGCTTCAAATGAGTGATACTGTTGATATACCTCAATGCCAGATAGATAATAAGGAATAATTCTTCTATCATTACCATAAAAAATGACCGGTGTGTCTACAGCAAGCATAGCTCCCAGCTATAAACTGTTTTATTTACAGAGCTCTGTGATCATTACAATATATAGGTAGGAGAGACCACTGCTTCTTTCACTAATACACACCCTGGGTCTTTCACAGAGGAACCTGAAAGTAATTTATGAGAATAAGCTGATTCAGAGAACAGCAGAGGAAAGCTGGGATGACTTCATCTTGGACCCGTTGCAGTGTGCATCTCAAAACACACGACTACTCTGTATCATGCACTGCACCCCCTCACCACTGCAGCTTGGCCACATTGATCACAGACTTCCAAATATTATGCACACACCAGATATGCATCAAGACCATTAACGTCAGGATAATTTTGCCATAGGCCTGCCTCCCAAAGAAGCAAAGGTTTTGCACCTCAGTAGGAGAGCGGTAGCACCGTACAGTGTCTTAATCACACAATCCACAGGCATTTTCTGAAAATGAGGTCATTTCCATTGCAGAGGCACATGAGATATTTCTTCCCAGAAAATATATCATGCTACGCTAGGGAAAAAAAAAAGAGAAGAGATCATTCTAGCTTTGACTTTATTACATCAGATTTGGAGGGGGTGAGAGAAATCTTTCACAATCCACTCTGCAAAGGAGGATCCCTTGCTTTCAGACAGAAAAGATGAATAACTATTACACTGGGTAATCTTGCTTACCCACCTGTGGCTGAAAGGAGAGGCTTTTGGCTGCAAAGCCTATCAAGAAAAACCACAAAGCATAACAATATTTATTTCTCTGGATTTATAGAGCCCACCCAAATGTTTTAGTGAGGAAGGTGAAGGTACCCATATCATTGCACAATGTTTGATTGCTTCAAAACTGTTGAACAACATAACCAAAGCAGTCAAGAGCCTGTTGGCAACAGCACTCACAGGAACCCTCCATATACATAGAATCACAGAATCTTAGAATTGTTTTGGTTGGAAAAGACCTCTAAGATCATCAAGCCCAACCAATACCCTACCCCTGCCATCTCACCACTAAACCCTGTCCCTAAGCACCTCGTCTGCCTGGCTTTTAAATACCCCCAGGAATGGGGACTCGACCACTTCCCTGGGCAGCCCCTTCCAGTGCTTGACAACCCTTTCGGGGAAGAAATTTTTCCTGATGTCCAACCTAAACCTACCCTGGTGCAACTTCAGACCATTTCCCCTTGTCCGTTACCAGGGAGAAGAGGCCAACACCCACCTCACTACAGCCTCCTGTCAGGCAGTTGTAGGGAGCGATAAGGTCTCCCCTCAGCCTCCTCTTCTCCAGGCTGAACACCCCCAGCTCCCCCAGCCACTCCCCAGCAGCCTTGGGCTCCAGACCCTTCACCAGCTTTCTTGTTCTCCTCTGGAGATGC
>BOSO01016141.1:8553-30818 GCA_018403395.1 Gorsachius goisagi | reverse complement strand
CTGCAGGGGGGTTGGGCTGGGGGACCTCTAGAGGTCCCTTCCCACCCAACCCATTCTAGGATTATATATGTATTTATATAGGTGATTGCAGCTCGAAGGAATCAGCAGTTCAGGTACCCCGAATCCATGCCGGCGCAAGCTGCTCACGGAGGAGCCCTCATCACGTAGCTCCAAACCAAGCGCGGCTTCTCAACCCATCAACAAATTTTGGAGCAGGCAAACAGACGCCGAGGATGAGCCGCTGTGCCGAGGGTGCCCTGCCGCAGCCAGCCCTTCCCAGCAGTGGGGACCAGGGCTGGCACCCATGCCAGAGCCACCAGCCCACCCAGTCACCCCCAGGAAGGGACGGCAGCGCCGGGGAGGTGGAGCATGGGGCAGGGACCGGGGGAGACGCCTGGGAGAGTTTCCCAATTGCTGATGAGGATGCGAAGAAACCGCCGAGACAAACCCCACTGAGCAAATACAGGTGGTAACCAATGCTCATAATATGTTTTATGTGAAAACACACCCATAAATCAGGCTGAAATATTGTCATCCTGGAGCTGCGGAGGCTGGGCTGCTCCGCTTACCCCCGCGGTGCCCCGTGGTAAGAAATCACCCCGGGTCCCCTGGCTCCTCCGCCTGCCACCCCGAGGGTCGCCCCTGGGCGCGGGGCCGGGCGCGCTGCGCTCCCAGCGACACCGGGCGGCAAAGCCGGCGCAGCGGGACGCAACAAGGCCGCCTCGGAAGAGGCCAAGTCGGGAATAGCGGGCCCCGTTGCCTAATGGGACTTATCAATTATTATCTCAGACCATATTTCTTTGAGGGGTGATTGTTTCACAGAGCCTGACATCTCATATAGCTTTAAATTACTCACAACCGGGACGCCTTACAAGATAGCAGTAAAATCAGGAGAGGATTGGGCAATGTAATTATAGTATGGAAATGATGTTGATCGCTCAAGCAGGGAACAGACCTTGAATCGAAGCCCCCTCCCCGCTCCCCCCCCCCGGCTCCGCACCACCGCCCTGCACCTGCGGAGCCCGGAGAGCTGGCGGCAGCCAGGGCTCCTCGTTAGGATCCCCAAACAAGGGGGCACGGGTGGCGGGCACCGAGGAACGGGCAGGGGCTGTGGGGCACGAAGGGGCTGCAGCAGGACCCCGGCCATCAGCCAGAAGCTTGTGAGAAGGGGACACGGGGTCACCACACTCGGGCACGGGGCTCTTGCTTACAGGGTGCAACTCACCCTTAGGCTGAGGATCAGCAAAGCCCAGCTTGTGGTCCTGGCTCGGCCAGACCCCCAGAGGTGCTGCTCGGCGCTTTCACCAAGAGGCAGCTTCCTTTGGAAGCCAGTAAAGGAAGATTGTGTTGTAAAGGAAGTAAAGGAAGTATTTTAGTAAAGGAAGATTTTCTAGCAAAAAAATTCAGCAGTGTTCAACTGGACATTTCCATATTCCAAGTCTGGGGCAAATTTTTAAGAAGTCAAAAGGTGTTTTCATGGACATTTTCAGCGGGTGCGGTGGCCCCCCCCCCCCCGCCTTCCTTGTGCAGAGCTGAGGTCGCCCCGCGCCACGCGGGCGGTGTTGGCGGCGTTAGGGTGGCAGATGAGCAAAACGAACCGGCCGGGCGCTGGGCTGCAGCGGGAGAGAAGAGGCAGCCAGGTTGGGAGTTTTTTTCCCCTATTTATTGGGGATGGGAGCTGCTGTCGTGATGGCGATGTGTTGGCTGCGGCACATCACAGGGATTAAGAGTTGCGTGGCACCAGGGCATCCTCGGCTCACGTGGGGGCTGCGGGGGCGATGGCCCCGCGGCGCAGCGGGGGCTCTGCGCTCACTGCAGGAACAAACATTCAGCCATCGACCGAGGTTCCAACCTTTCAGCAAAAATAGCCCAAGTTGCAAATCTGACTCGGAAGCCTCCTGAGGCCGGTACCATCTAACAGAAGTGCCTTGGCCCCTCGGTAGGTGCCGGCGGGGTGGGTATACGCGTCCCGGGCAGCCCCCGCCGGCGCTGCCTCGGAACAGGGGGCTGCGGGAGGGAGGGGAAGCTCCGGAGGAGCTTTAGAAAGGACAAATGTCCGTTCTTGGGTGCGTTGTAATCAGAAATGATCCAAAAGTAGCGTTTCCATTTCACGCAGAACCTCGAGGCTTCGCAACCTGGTTTTGCTCTTAATTGGCATTAGGGTTTGGGTTTTTAAAACCAGCATTTCAAACCATTATATGTTTGGTTTGCTACTTCAGGTCCTTTACCATATCCTATATCAGCAGTCAAGAGAAAAAGGGAAATTGTAAGAATGAATGATTTTGTCTAAAGGAAATGTGCGTATTAAAACCAATATAACGACTTCCCACCAAACTGGAGGGAGCCAGCGGGTCCCTGAGCGGCTGATTTCCCACAGGTGCCCTCTCCCCCACGGCAGCGCGTCCCCCCGGGGCGTTTCCAAGGGCGGGAGGGGGCACAGGGGGCTCGCAGCCCCCGGCGGGGGCAGAGCAGGGGATGATGAGCTGGGTTTGGAAGTGTCCCCCGCCCAGGAGGAGCCGTCGGGGGGGGGTGCATGCCCACGGGCAGGGGCTGCTCACGGGTGGGTGGGCACCACCCCAGGGCTGGGAGGCAGCGGGGGCAGGACCCTCGCTCGGCCGGGGCATTACGGATGGTTGTGCCTCTCCATTCCCCATCAAGGATTACTGCCCCCCCACCCCCCCGCTTCCCTTGGGATAGGCTCGTGTCGGCCGGCGGCCGGTCTAAGTGCTTCCTCCTGGGACCGTGCTCCCGATTACCCTTCGCCTTCTTTGGAGACAGAACGAGCTCCAAAAAAAAAGAAAATAAAAGAAAACGCCACATACCTGTCAGAAAATCACAGGTAGAGACTGAAAAACCCACTTAGCATTCGGCAGGCGTCGCACCGCCCTGCCCCTGCCTCCCCAGGAGCAGCTCCCGGGCTGTGCCCGTGCCGCGGGGAATGACCCGCCGGCCTGGTGCCGGTACCCACATCAGCATTTTCCAGGATGCTGCTGGGAATAGGGGGATGAAAGGAGCCTGGCTGGATGTTTGCTGGTGACAACCAGCAAGTCTGTAGGAAAGAAAATGAACGTCCCTGAGGACAGGCACACGGCAGAGCCGTCGCCTTCAAAGGCAGAGCCCCGGCGGGAGGGCTGGGGCAGGGAGCAGTAGCCTATGGGCACAGATGACAGGGCGATCAATTTGATGGGTTGCAAGATTCTGTTTCCCGAAGAGCTGAACAGGAAAGGCAGAAATCATGACTTGCCTTTTTTTTTCCCTTTTTTTTTTTTTTTTTTTTTTTTAATTAAAAGCCCTGCTTTCTCCGACTCCTTAAAAGTGGATGCTCTGTCAGGCTTAACAAGCCGCTGTCAATCCCTCGTCCCCAGCCGTGCCTGGTGCTGGGGAGGAGCGGAGGCAGCCAGGAGCCCGGGCATGCATGGACTGGGGCACGCGGCCACCACCAGCTCCCCCCAGCCCCAAGCCAGGCTCCTCGGGACCCGTGGGGCTGGGGGCTCGGCGGAGGGGCTGGGACGAGCCCTGGGGATCTCCTCCAGCCCCCCCCCCCCCCCCCAGCAGTGAACACCCGGACCCTCCGGCTCCGTCTGCGCCCGGCAGCAGGAGCTCCGTGGACCGCAGGCTGGCCACAGCAGCACCCTGCCTCTGCGAGCGCTGAAATGATCCCGCTTAATGAGGTTAATTAATAAGTTCCTCTAAGGCCAGAGACGCAGGGAAGATTGGGATCAGCCTGTCCCCACCACCCGCAAGAGGTGCGCCCCGGAGCAGGTATTGCCCAAAGATTGCGCCTGGGCCCATGCCCAGAGACCCTAAATTGTTGATTCAAAGCCTTTTAGGGATGCCTGCTGAACAAAAGCGGGGGGGTGGCACCCCCTCCTCCGATGCATGCCCAGCGCCAGGAACCCCCCTGCCAGTGCCGACGAATCGCCCTTCTCAGCTCATAGTCCCAGAAACACCTTAAAAAGCAGAGGAATGCTGGCCGCTGGGGCCAGGCTGGAGAGGAGCCAGTAGCCAAAGAGGCAGCTAAGAAAGATGGCCAGCGGGGGGTGGGGGGACAGGCAATAATGCTGATGGGGCTCACATGCCAGCCGCGGAGAAGTCCCGGTCTTGAAACGCATCCAAACCAAGCATCGCATTTGGTCGAAAATGATGTCACTGCCGATCATTAGTGCGGTAATTACAGTGAAAGCCTTTTGCAATTGTATCCTCTGAAGGGTCATTAATGCAACCCAACCGCACCAGTAAATGTCTCATTAGTCTTATTTCAGACTTATGTATTTTTCAGAGCTCCAGAATCCTAATAGTCCTTTCCCACTAATAACATTAATATCTGCTCCCTGCTTCGGCCTTGCTGACAACAAGCCCTTCTCCTCCGGCTTCCCGGCGCTCTCCGTGGGAAGACAGATTTCTTGCCGAGGAGGAGTCCCAAGAGCCAACATTCGAGAGATGGGGGGCTGGATCCTGGCCCCTGGTCACCACGGAGGCTTGGGAAGCAGCTCCTGATCCTTGGTCATGGCAAACCTCCTCTGGGTGGAATCTGGGTGAGATGGGAGGGCAGCTAAACCCATGGACAGGGGATCCATCACCTTAGGAGCTTCTGGGGTCCGATGTCAACAGCCAGTGGTGCATGAGGTCCTTGCTGGTAGGTGGGTCAGGGGCTGCCCCGTGGTTCCACTGACCTTCTTTTGGGGGAAATGGAGCATGCAAGCTCTCTTTGCAGAAGGCTTATGGCTCCCCAGGAGCGCAAGACCACTGGGAGGAGATATCAGAAATCAAACCCTTGTTGTCAAATCGGAGGCCTGGCCCGAAAGAAAGCAGAGCAAAACTCAGCGAGGCAACTGCAAGTTGAGCAGCGCGGCGGGAGCATCCAGCTGCACAAACACGGCCGGGCGGGCAGGCGCTGCCGGGAAGGGGACCTGGATTAGAAGGCAAAGCTCGTGCTGCCCCGACCGCAAACGCGCTGCCTGCAAGGCACGTGAAGGCACTCGCCCACCCTTGGCTCCAGCTGGACCTCTCTTGGATGGGGCATTGCGTGAAGGGAGCCCACCACAGAGATGAAGGATGATTTGGGCCAGGGTCAGGCTCAGGTGGGGGTCCTGCTGTGTCTGAACGTCCAGAGGAGACTTTGGAGAGTGGAGTGGAGACAGAGGCGGGGGGAGGCTACTCCCCAGCAAACCGAAGATGAAGAGCAGGGCCACTTACAGGGGCACAGCCCCCGAGATGCTCCAAGGCTGCCGTCAGCATCCCAGCAGAGACAGCAGGGGGTGGGCGTCCTGGAAGGCACCCTCTGGGCAGCCCCCCTTGGCTTCTGGCACGGGAAGGGCACCCTGGGTGGGGGGTCCGCAACAGAAAGCCTGGAAAATCTCCCTGGCTGTGTCCTCAAACGCTGCGAGCAGGAGCTGCTCCCCGGGACGCGTCTCGGTCCCGCGCCCCCTCCCAGCACATCGTGTGTAGCTGTTCCTCCTGCAGCCAGCTCCTTTCATCAGAGAAGAAAAACCCTCAGAACACAAGATTCAAATCCACCAGGAGAGGTGACAGATTCTCCCATTCTTCAAAGGGGCTCTTTAAATATTAAAAATAGCATTGTTGTTTTAGCAACATTAATTTAAATGATGCACACATGACACATTTAATCACCTTTGCATGCTCCAGACACCGCGCTTCTCTGTGGCGACAGAAGCCAGGCTGGAGCTCTTCTTTTCTAGTTTGTCCTGTGACAGAAAAAAGGAGTGCATCGGCTGCACGGAGGAGGAGGAGGAGGAAGAGGAGGAGGAGGAGAGGAGGAGGAGGAAGAAGAGGAGAGGAGGAGGAGGCGGTTTATTCCCAGGCTGCACCTGCACAAGGTGCGACGAGATGCGACCAGCCGACCGCCCGTGGCATGGAGCCCCACTGCCCCAGGGTGTCCCCTGCCTTTCTAAAGCTGGGCTTCCCCACCAGCTTGGCCCAGTCTCGCTCCCATAAGACGGGGCTTAAGTAGGTCAAATCCAAAAGCATCCCCTGGATGTTTGCCTGGCTGCTCCTACAACCACCCAGCCCACGCAGAATTCGTGCTTTAATAGCCCCTTCCCTTGCTCCGCTGTTCTTCCAGCTTTACCAGTCTGGTGATCCATTTTAGCCCCTATTTTCGGGTCTTGCTGGTGGCTAAAAGGAAACCAACGCATTCAAACACATCTGTTACTCGGAGTTGTCTTGGAATAAGTTGGTTCTTCGTCTTTTTCCCTCCAAATGCATTTCTGGACCAAGAGCAAAGGCGTAGCTCAGGCGCTGTAAGCTGGAGCTAAACATGGGTGGGGGGTTAGACTGGGTTTTGTCACTTAGGAGGAGCTGCCTGTGGAAGACTCTACAAGGAGACGTACGGCCTTCATCCACCGCAGGTGCCTTGCAGGCTCCTTCTTTTATGAGCTAGAACAGTTTTCCCTTGCTTCAGAGGGTCTTTGCAGATCCAGGGGGTTCAGGTGCCATCTGTAGAGCTGCCCCCACACCATCAGGATTTATTTCCATCAGCTTTCCAAGAGGTGACGAGCCAGCCACGATGCCTCGCTCTCCACCACCGCGCCGCACCGCGCACGCTCTCCGGCCAGCGAGAAAGCCCGCACCCCCCCCAAGGGAGCCTCACGTTCTTCTGCAGACCCAAGCAAGGGCAAGGGGGGAATCATATGATTGTAAGATGATGGAATTCATCTGCAACTTGACCTTTGCTAATGATGGATGGCCTGTTTGTAAAGATCATCAGTTGAAAGCCTTCACTCTGATGCATCGCCTGCCGCCGCAATGAACGGAGGGGAAAACCTGACACCCTCCCCCAGACCTCTGGGGGCTGTGCAGGACGTGCAGGGGATGATCCAGCCCTTGGAGACCAAGAAACCTCAACCCATATGCAGTGAATCCAAATTTCATTCGGGATCTGGGCTGCACACCAGTCAAGTGCAGCGGCGAGGCTGGGGCTCGGGGGCCGGTGTCCAACGTCCCCGTAGGAAGCTGTGTGTCTCATCACGGCTACAGAACAGACCTTGCGCAAGAGCCCAGCGTAGCTGCAAACCATTTGACTCCCAGTCCTGGCTGCTTGCCTGGCTCCGAGTCACGTGTTGCTGAAGGAATCGTTGTCATCTGCAAATGATTTTCTTGGATCCATTCATTCTGGTGAAATTAAGCTCTTGCAAATTGCTGCCAGCCTAAAACTGGGTGTGCTGGGAGCTACCTCGTGGCCAGTGCGCTCCCTGCTCCCGGTGACAACGTGTGACAGCTCCGTGCATCCAAATGCGCAATATCAGCTCTGCGTGCCCAGGATCTCACCACGGCCACGGGGATTCTCACTCTCTTTTTTTTTTAAACTGTGATCATTATTATTTGAACTTATTGCCAAGGGAAAGAAGAGAAAGAAGCCCCAATCTCGACTTGCCGTTTCTATATTTTAACACGCTCAGACGCCGAATAACACGTGAGTCGCTCCGCTTGCCCGGCCCGGCTCTGCAGACCAGGACAAGGGCTGCGGGCGCGGGAGCTGGGAGCCTTCCCCGGTCCCAGGCTCCTGCTGGTTCTCTTTAGGGGCCTCGTGCAGCCATGGAGCAGCTCTGAGCCGCTCGAAAAGCTGGAGCTGACTTCCAGCCAAGATCAGCCGTGAGGAAGCGTCAGGGGAAGGCGTCCTTCGGCCCCTCCTGCGGCAGAGCGGGCTCGTGCTCAGCGCCACGTCTCCGAGCATCTCTGAATCTGTGGGACACGGCGGAGCAGGCCAGGGCAGGAGGAAGATAAGAACATAAAGAAACCCCCTCATGCTTCCAGGCAGCTCGGAGCTGGTAATTAGGGGAGGGAAGGTGCGTTCTGCTTTCCCCAGCTCCTGCCTCTGCAAGGAAGAGAGGTTTGGATTTATGCATTCCGATGTGTAACAAGGTCCACTGGCTTGGAACAAGGAGTCTGCCAGAACGCCCAGCCCTGGAAGGGGGAGCTGAACGGGAGGGAGGTCTGGGGTCGCCGTGTCAGCCAGCGCAGAGAATATTAACAGCGCTCGGTGGGAAAAACCAGCCACCGCCAGCCGAGGGGATGGAGGATGCAAGCCCCGTTCCCCACATATTTCCCTGGATCTGATTTCCCTGTGCCAGGCGTAATTCCCCATTGCCACTCTGGGAAGAAAAATCTGGGCATGGCAATTTGGTTCCTCGAGTCACGTAACCACTGCTGTTTGAGTAAGGTTTCGGAAGCACAATGGAACGGAGCAGGCTGTGCCGTCCCCTGGTTGCACGGGTCAGTAAAGGTGTCTCTGGGCTGGCTCTGATGGGTGCCCAGCGTCGCCAGGCATGAAGCATGCCGGCGTGGGCAGAGGGCTCCGAAACCTGAGCGGAGTCAGCCCCCGCGCAAAGCCCCTCTTCGTGTCCAGTCTCCAGAGCCAGGCACTTGGCAACAACCGGAGACCAACCCCCCCTCCCCACCCAGGACCCTTTCTCTGTGATTCGAGGAAAGCCTTTTCCAACTGCTTGAAGAAACACGCGGCGATGCCGTCCCCGGCGGGGTCCGGAGGCGATGAACCCCCCGCAGCATCAAACGCAGGGGCTCAGCTCCGACGGAGCAAAACGCCCGGCGATTTCAGCTCAGCGGGGGCTTAAAGTTAAGCGTACGCTTGAGGCTTTTATGAATAACGTAGAAAAGGGATATTTTTGCTACGGAAGCACAGGTTTAATTGTGAAGGGGTGCCTCTCAGGCTTGAGGAGCTGCAGAGCAGGGCCAGCCGGGGACAAACCTCTCGCGCGTGCTCGCTGGGCTCAGGGGCTGCGTTGGCTCTGTGTGTGCGGAAGGGGACAGATAACACTGCTCAGCAGAGAGGTTTGATTTCTCCTGCTTCTTTGTGTCTTAATCCGGGAATTTTTCCCCATGCTTTCAGAAAGATTTGGTTTTTGCTGGGCACTAAAATGTCGCGCTGGAAAGGCTGCGGCCCTTGCGTGCATGGGGGTCGGACACCCCCGGTGGTGTTGCGCGTGTGGGTGCTTGAAGCAGTGTTTGTGCAGAGCTAAGCAAAGAGCTGAAAACATTTCTGTGCGTATAAAATTTCTTCAAACCCAGATTTCAGCGTGACTGTGTTTGCAACCTTTGACGATGTTCTTTGCACCTGCGTTCGCGTGCGGGAGCTCGACTGATCATGAAAGCAGGTACCGCGCTCAAATGTGTCCAAGTTTCGCAGCCCGCGCTTGCCGGCAAAAGTCGGAACGCGTGCTTTGTCTGGGGCTGCTTTGGTTGTGCAGGTCTGCAAGATGAAAGCGATGCCGAGAGCGGTGACACCCGGAGCCCGGTGGCAGGATCTGTGCGTAAGCCACAGGCGTGGGCACAGCATCAGGAGCGCAGTTCTGGGTAAGGCAGTCATTCAGAAATGCGGACACGAGGGAACAAGGACCTGTTAACAGGGAGCTTGCCGTTACGCCTTGCTCCCTCGCCTCTCCATGTACTTGCACGGAGAAACAACCTAGGAACAAACGTGCTGACCCCAGCCATGGGCACCTGCGTGTGCAACTGCCCGGCTCCTGCTGGGGCGATGCTCTTGACGCCGTTTAAGGCACGTCGGGCTTTCTCCAGCACTAGGAGGCAGTGATTTTTGCCTTCAGACCATCCTCTCAAGCTGCCGGAGCCTAAACTAGTGCTCTTACCCACGGAGAAGCAATGGATGCAATTCACATTCATTATCGGCGTGTCGCTCATGGTCCACGCTCCCGTGGTAGCTCGTCCCTTCCTCTCACACCTCCGTTCCTCCCTCCCCAGCTCGCAGAGGGCGGCGAGGTGCCTGATGGCGTGGAGGGCTCTCATCTAACCTGCCCCCCACGTCAATCCGTCTGTCTGCCCCAGCCGCTGAGCTCGGTGATACGCAGGAGCGTCCCAGGCTCTGCGGTGGCGGGGGGGGCGTCCATGGCCGGGCATGTCCGTGAACACGGCAGCGGCACCAGCACGAGCCGAGCCGCAGGCCACCAGCCACGCTGAGCACCTTGATTTTGGGAGCGGTGGGAAGCTGCGACTCGGTACCGGGCTGAGAGCAGGGCAAACCTGGGTCTGCCCAGTACAAACCAGCAGTGACTAACCTTGGGGGCTGTGGGAAAGCCGTAGCAGGGTAGGGTCGGCCGGGGAGGGGGGGAGATGAGCAATTCCCAAACACTTGGAGCCCAGAGCACCGAGGGCTGTTTGCTCTGCCCTTGTTGAAAATTCTTTGTACGCCGCTTACTTGAGGACACTTTGGGGAACCCCAGAAGCTCAGCCTGATTTGGCCGTGAACTCCTCCTGCAAGTGCACGACCTGTCCCACCCGGTGCCTTGCTAACATCTCCCCTCCCCAGCGGGAACCAGCAGCACCGACGTGGGGGCTCACTGCCCACCCCCCGCGCCGCAGCGACAGCAAACCCCCGCCTCGCAGACGGGCGACGAACAGCCCCTGCAAACTCAGGGTGTGGGGACAGGGTCTCTTGGGAGCCCTTTCCCATCACCATCCCCCCCCAACAGGCACCTTTCCCAGCTCCAGCAATCCCTGGAACCACAGGCAGGGGCCCAGCACCAGCACCAGGGCAGAGCCCACCCCTCTCCCACGGCCGCGGTTCGGCTGGCTCACACCTTCCCTGCACGATGGGACCCCTTTTTTTCCCCCACAGCCCCATACATTTAGCATTGCAGAGGTGAAAAAACCTGTGTGAACACCAAATCACAGCAAGCAGCAAACGGCTCCATCGCAGACCGGCGGCTGCTGAGCATCCCGTGGCCCCGCCGCTCCCGGCCGCGCAGCCGTACCCTCCCCGGCCGTTAATACCCCTCACATGCTTTCGTGTAAGTGATGGAGAAAAGTGTCAGGCTGGGGAAAAGACAGATCACGAGTATTTCTGGCCCTGACATTTTCCTCCAGATATCTGGATTTCCATATATTTGAAAACCTAATATAAACAACAGAGAGAAAATTTGCATTTCGGGCAGTGAGGAATGAAAAATGGAGGCGGCGTAATGTATTGCTGCTCGAAGAAGAGGAATGACAGCGGTAAAGTCGAGCACACACGACAGCACCCAATCGGCTTGTGGCAAACTCATTTCCTGGCAGAATATAGGGTTTCATCTGCTGGAACATTTAATAGGCATCAAAGAAAGATCACTTCCCTCCTCTCGGTGCAGATTGAGAGCCTTCGCTCTGGCTTTATTTTTGCCATTTTATTAAACCCTTTATATAGTTTTAATACAATATGTATGATCCTCCTGAAAACAAATAAATTCTTAGGCGCTTCCCAGATTCTAAAGATTTCTAATGGTTACGGATGTTTTATTTATATTTTCGGAGAGGCATTAAATATGCGATGTGTAAAAATATGCAACAACAAAAAAAATCGACTCTAATTTATGACCCACGCAGAGCACCGCTACGTTATGGAGTTAATTTGCAGATCTGGGGAGAGACAGGGCAGGGAAGGGGCTGAGCACCCTCCCACCGCACCCAGGGTCGCCGCCTTCACCGAAAAGCCCCAAAGGGCCACCCAGGGGAATTTTTGCCTTCTCTCTGCTGGGTGCAGGGACTCGGCCGGGGCCGTGGGTCACAAGGAGAGAGCTGGGAGCAGCGGGACACGCTCCGTGAGCCGCACACGAACCCACGGCACCCACAAAGCCTCCCCGCTCCCTGACTGCAGGTGCCCGGGTACCCCGGAGCAGCACCGAGTGACAAACCAGGGCTGAACGCCCCGGCTCCCTGCACCGGTCCCCGTGCCACCCGAAGAAATGGCAAAGTCCTATCCTGCTGGGGCCACCGGGTGCCTGGCCGGGCTGCAGGCACCGCTCCCGTCACACACACGATGCCCTGCGGATCCCGCGCTCCTGTCCCATTCCCCCCCAGTACAGGGGGGCTCATCCCAGCTGTACCGCACGTGTCCCAGGGGAGCGGGTCGGAGCTCTCAGGAAAAGTGCTCCCGGCACCGCGGGGAGCGAAGGAGCCTCGCGCGCAAGCCCGGCTGGGTGACGGGGCACCCCGGGCTGACTTCAGCCACGCGTTTGAATTCCGTTTCACAGGATCTACCGCTTCCCGAAGCCAGCAAGGCGGTGGGAGGGATGGGGAGGAGGAGGGGGAGAGCACACGGGGTGATTTTTGATGACAGTATTCAGCAGAGCTGGAAGCGGAGCGTCTGCTGAGCCTGGGTTATGGCGTGAAGCAGCCTTTTGCTGTGAGGTTCCCCTGTTTAGGAAGCAGAGGAATGCATCAGAAGGTTCTCAGAGGTTCATCAATTCCGATCAGGTTCTGTCTGGACACGCCATCTCTCCAGCTCAGGCATATCCTTGGCAGGCAGCTCCCAGCCCCTAAATATACAGGCACACCGCCCCAGGGGCACCCGCTGTGCCTGCGAGCGACACCTGCGCTCCCCAGAGGGGACGGTGCTGCCGAGGGGCTCGTCACCTCCGCATGGACCTGCAGTTGGGGTGCAGGGGCCCATGGGGGGGGCGGGGGGGGCCCTGTGCCGCCCTTCGCCCAGAGCCTGCCCCTCGGGTCTGCCTCCTCGCCTCTCGGGCATTCCCAGCCAGCACCCAAATCCTGCTTGTGACGCCTCATCCATCCTGCGGCACCCAGCGGTGACGGCACCGGGATCCTGGCGCTGGCTGGGCAGCGGCCAGAGATGATCCAGAGCATCCCCAGCAGATGAGACCTCACCGCGGAAATAAATTCCCAATTAAGAGGGATAGGGAAAAGGAAGACCAAGCATCCGTGGGTTCCACAGGAGGCATCGTGAGGCTCTTGATGCCGCTGAAGAAGGGGCTGAGCCTGCACCGTGCACGTGAAGGAAGCCTTAATTGCATATTGCAGACCTGTAACTGCTCCACGGTCAGCACCCTCATGTCAAGGACGTGGCAGAGACTTTCACAGCCTTTCTGTCTTGGGCACTTTACAGTTATTTTTAATACCATCAGAGTAATAAGACATCCGTAAATCCCCCCCCCGGTCCCTCCTGGGGAGGCAGGGAGCTGGTGCCACCACCCCCCAGGCTCCTGGGCGCTGCCGGAGGGCCCGCGGCCCGCACCCCCCCGCCTCGCTGCTGCATGGTTTATGCTGAATACATTATTTTTGGTCTTGTGAGCACAGTGATGTGAAGTGACCCCCTGGTTAAGGGTAACCCGTGTTAACAGAGCTGGAGTCGTGTTGATGCAGAATATCTTTCATGTGTGTCCTTTAGAAAAATGGATTTGCCGACAAGACGGTCAGAGCCGGCGTGGCGGGGGGCTCCGAACGCCACGCGTGCCGCGCGCTTGTACTCCTTGCAGGTCATTACTCCGGGCACGGAAGGGCAGAAATAGGAGCAAATGCCCAACCTTGTCTTTCTCTCCAGGCTCTGTGCCTTCCGCAGGGGAGCTCCGAGCGGGCCGGATCCTGCGCACGGAGCCATGCCCCAAGCAGGTACCAGTTCTGCAGCGGCACGAGGCCAGAGACCTCAGCCCCGCGGTGACGGCGCTGGCCCAAGCGAGGAACACCGCACCCAGAGAAGTCAGCTCTCGAGTTTTCCCCAAACGAAAGCACTATGAAAATGAAGAGGCAACAGAAATAATTCAGCTGTCGCTAACCAAATGCTTCGCTTTGTTTTCAGGCTTATCTCTTCACATATACACGTGCATTTTTAAAAAGAAGACGATTTAAAAAAAAAAAACCCAACCCCAAGCCACCGCAATATCTTTTTAAGGACCATAAAAAAAAAAAACTTTCAAAGTTTTTAAACACATTTTCCAGTTAGCTTTGGGATGAAGTAATTCGCCAAGTTGATGCCTTTAGCAGCACGGGGTACAGGCGGAATTAGCGGGAAATTAGCGGGATCAGCTCACGTAACGGTGAGAACGAAGCGCCCCCTTAGCCCTTAGCACCCGCTCCAGAGCCCCAAACCGCCCCGCGCCGGCGAAGCCCCCGGTCCTCGCCCCCCTCCGCAGCTCGCCCAGGCCGGGGGGCTCGGCAGAGCCACAGCTTTGCTCAGTAGCCAGGGCACCCCCCAGGGCACGCGGCGGGCTCGGGTAGACCAGGGCTGCTGTCCCCCGGGGGGTTTTGAGAGCTTGGCCAGGGGCAGGGTGCGGGCAGGGTGCGGGCAGAGTGCGGGTAAGGTGCAAGTAGGGTGCAGGCAGGTTGCAGACAGGGTGCGGGCAGGGTGCAGGCAGGGTGCGGGCAGGGTGCAGGCAGAGTGCGGGCAGGGTGCAGGCAGGGTGAGGGCAGGGTGCGGGCAGGGTGCAGGCAGGGCGTGGGCATGGTGTGGGCAGGGTGCAGGCAGGGTGCAGGCAGGCAGCTGGGCTGCAGCGGTCCCAGGGCTGCAGCAGCTTGGCGGGGCACCCACCCTGTGGCAGCACGGGCCAGCTCGCCTGCTCACCCACCCAGGGCCCCGGGCAGGGGAAGGCTGCTCCTTGCTTCTTATCAAAGCAATCGCTGTCAGTTGATTTCTCCCCCCCACCCTGAGTTTTTCAATTCGGCTCTAAGGGACAAGGCTCTCCCCGCAGGGAGGGGTGGCAGCGCCCGGCCAGCGGCTCACTCAGGCTCCATAGAGCGGCTCCAGCAGCTTCGCTGGTCCCTGGCAGGCAGACCCGTACCTGCCCTTGTCCTGAGCAGCCAGGCGTGATCTGAGACCCCGCCGTCAGTCGGGAACACCCCGGTCCCTCGGGGGGCCCTTGAGGCAACACGGGGACCCAGGCGTCTCGTCTTCCCTGGCCCCTTTACCTTCACTGCACAGTGTCGGCGGGGACAGGACGCGGCACCCAGAGGGCGCGGGTGAAGGAAGGTGCGATCCGAGCGAGCCAAGCCCACGCGCACGACGTCCCCGCTATTGCCACTGCCTTTGCCCCCACGTGGCGCCCAGCCCTTTGAGCGGCGAAATCGCCCGGCATTTCTCCCGTCGACGCCGCCCCTTACCTGCCGTTCAGCAAAAGCCACGCATCGGGGAGCAGCTTTCATGCCCTGCGAGGCTCAACACCCACCGGGCTCCATCCCTGCCCGCGCCCCGGCACTGGGATGGAGCCGTGCTCGGCACCGCCGCCGATTCCGCGCGCTGCATCCCGCTGGCGCCGGGCTCGGTGCTTGCTGCGGCAGAGCCACCGAGCAGCGTTCAGCTTTCCAGGTTTGCAGCTGGAATGATGATTCTCATCACCACTTGAATTTAATTTAAATGGTTTGCTTCTGCTTTCATTTTATTGGCACCCATTATATCCCCCTTGTACCTCTGGCATTTCCTTAATAGTCTTTTGACTCATCTGCTCTCGGGAGGAGAAATATTTTTTACAAGAACAATATGAAGTAACAGTTATAAAACCTGGAGCCTGGTGATAAATGTTAAGGACTCATATTCTTTTATTGGAAATTGCTGTCTTTCAAATGTTTAACAGATTTGTAAAAATAATTTCTCCAAAAGGTTACGGTTCTATTGAAGCCCATTAGAGAGAACCTGGGCTCTAAATCACACGCCGTGTCCCGGCGCTCGCGCGCGGGCGCACGCCAAAGTCATAACTCCCTCCCTTGGTACACAACGCTGCCTGGCGCCTCTCCAGCCCCTTTCCATTTCCAGGACACTTTCCTTGACCCTCGGGTCCCTCCGCCGCCGCCGAGGGGGTGCGCTTGCCGGAATCCAGGCGTGAAATGATGAAGGAACGGGGCTGCGGCAGCTCCGGCTGCGCCAGGACCTCAGATGTGAAATCGCCACTTTTTTTTTCTTTTTTTTTTTTTCTTTTTTTCCCCCCTTCTCCTCATCCCGGCCTGTCGCACGCCGGGCGGAAAGGATTGTATTTATCACCTGTCAGGGCTTGGCAGAGCTGAGTTACGTGGAGCAGGACAGCATAAAATTATCATACACAAGCATGAAATTACAAAATCGCTCGGAACTGAACAACAAAATTATTTCATTTCCGAGGGAGGCCATTCCATTTTTTAGTCGTGACACCTCAACTGCCAAACTTTGAATTGAAATTGAGTGTGAGGTGCATGGAATATAGACAGCAATAACAAGCAAAGGCATGTAAACTAGCCATGCAAATACACTACATTAATGGCCCCAGAAACCTCCCACAGGAGAGATGTAACTAAATAAATGTCACATGTCCCAATAACTCAACTTTTCTCATACGTTGTGAAATGAATTATGCTGCAGCCGCAGCACGGGCGGCGCCCGGTGACGGGACGCCCGTTTGCCTGGCACCCTCCTGGCCCCGTCGCACCCACTTTTTGCTTTGCCTCTCCCAGGTTTGGCTACCGAAGGCGGGTAAGGTGGCCAGCGATTCATCCTCGCCCGGGTCTGAAGCTGCAAGGGGGGCGCAGCAAAGCAGAATGCGGCTCCACAGCTGCGGTTTGGTGACGACAGAGCCGCCCTTCGTGAGAACTTCCCGACGTGCAGGCAGCAAGGAAGGACGCTGCCGCGTCTCACCCAGCCTGCCAAGCCCCCGGGGCCCGCGGAGCAGAGCTCACGTTTCCATCTCGCCGTTGCAGCCCGGTCTCAGGGCTGCTCTGCATGCACCGAAAGGTCTTGCAGAATGGCGCGGGGTTCATTAGGCTGCTCGTGCAAGGTGGGCGTCGCGCGGGGGGGCAGCGGCAGCTCCCTTCCCGGTGAGCTCGGCCGGCGAGCCCCCACTCTGCCACCGGCAGTCATCGTGGTGAGGAGCAAAGGAGCAGCTCCATTTTATTGCAACTAGTAGCATCCCGATGACTGTAGGCAAGACGGTCCCAGGGGAGCGATATTTTATACCCGCTATTTGTGTCAAAGCTTATTGTGTGTTTGTCTGGCTCTCCCCGGGGACGGGAGCCCACGGTGTAAATAACCCAGCGCCCTCCCCGCGCGGGCGCAGCGCGGGGTGCGGGCATGCCGCCCGCATCGGGGTCTCCCGGGGTCTCGAGGCCAGGCAGGAGCTGGCGGGCAGGGGGGGCGTTCGGCAGCCGGCCCCAGCGGGGAGGAGGCAGCGCGATCCATCATGGGGGGAGCGAACGGATTTGTCAGCTCCCTCCGCAGCGTTGATGGGCTGCGCGGGGTCTGAGCAGAGCAAACCAAATGAGATGTTAAATAAAATTAAAGACAGAGTGAAAGAGCAGCCTGGGACGGGGTGAGGAACCAGGCTGCCTCCCGCCTGGCCGCATCGCCCACCCCGGAGGGACCGCAGGCGCCTGCCGTGCCCAGCTGCAGGGCCAGGGCTTGTATGGCAAATTGCATCCTGGCCCCTGCCCTTTCCTGCAGCCTGGACCCATCCCTGCAGCCCTGGAAGCAGCCACGCTTCGTCCCACGTGTGCCAGCAGCAGGAGAGTTTGTCGCAGTTTTCAACAGAGATGAAACCAGATCAGCCGGAGAGAGGAGACGAAGGCAGTCACCAGGGCCATGGGCTGGAGATGCCAGTTGTCCCCATCCCTGGTGGGGACATGCTGACCCCGGGACAGTCCCAGCCAGGGGCAGCAGCAGTGCCCGCGGCCCTGGACCGATGCCGGAGCTGGCCACCAGTCCCACCAGCAGCTCCCGTGGCCCAGACGCAGCCGTGCTGGTGGCACCCGCGAAGCACGCAGCCTGGGTATTTAAACCAGCCACAAAACCAGCCCAAAATGCCCTCCTGGGGATGGGAAGAGGGCAGCCAGTTCCCGCCTGGCTCTGGCACCCCAGCAATAACAGCCCAGAGGGGGCGAGCTGGCACGGGGCCGAGTGTCTCCCACCCTTCCACAGAAACTTTTGATCCCGGTGGGTTGATGTTTATTAACCTCCGTTCTTCTGCTCTGCTTGCTTTAAAATATGAAGGGAGATTTTGTAAGGGTCAGAGTTTCCGACTGGAGTGCAGGCGGCATTGGAAGCCGGCCCCGTGCAATGGGGAGTTTCAGGAGAGAGGAGATTCCGGGTGATTTATGATGGAGGTGGCAAACCTGGCCTTTGCCTCTCCCAGGCAAGCCTTTGATGCTGCCCCTTTAATCCTTAGCCACCTGGTACTAATTATAACTGCAAGATAGTCTTTATATTTAATTAAAAACAAGGAAATGCTCCTCTGTATAATGAGAAGCCTCCGGCAACAGCCCCCGTGTTCCCCCACCAGGTTACGCTCCGGCACCCATCCCCTCTCGCTCCCATTTGAACACAGCAGCGCGGGA
Source organism: Gorsachius goisagi (assembly GCA_018403395.1). Classification (NCBI taxonomy): domain Eukaryota; kingdom Metazoa; phylum Chordata; class Aves; order Pelecaniformes; family Ardeidae; genus Gorsachius; species Gorsachius goisagi. The sequence goes on along the minus strand of BOSO01016141.1, from coordinate 12,767 downwards.
GCCATCAAGGACCCGAAGGGAGCATCCTCCAAAGGTCCGCCCGCCCCGAGCTCATCGCCCGCCCCGTGCTCCCCGGGGCAGTGCCCCAGCTCGGTAGCAAAGGGGCAGGAGCTGGAGGCCAGGACCCCCCCGGGAGGGGCAGGCGGGCGTGCAGGGTGCAGGGCTGGCTGGTCATTCCCACGCCAGGCTGCCCGGAGGTGGCTGTGATTGCAACCCATGCCTCTCCCTGGAAAACCCCGGGGAGCTTTTGCTGGCGGCTGCTCAGCTGAGCGGAGGTCGGGCGCAGCGCTGGCAGGGGGGGCGAGGTGGGGAAACTGAGGCACCCGCCCAGGGCGGACAGGATCGGGTGGATCCTCTCCCATCGCACCAAGCCAGGAGCAGAGGGGCAGCGCGGGAAAGGTGGGAGCTGTAAACCCTCTTCTACATAATTAAAAAAAGGCCAGCCGGTGAATGCCAGGGCACCAAAACACGGAGGAGGAAACCTCGGCGTGGCTCCTGGTGGTCCCCGAGCCCAGGGAGGCCCCGGGCGATGCAGATCAGCAAAGGCAGAGCCTGCTCCGCAAAGGGGAAGGAGAGGTTGGGAAATTATCATCCGTTTAAGTCAGTTCAACTTCAGTTCCCAGAAAAATATTGGAACAAATGATCAAACAAACTATTTATAAGCACCAGGAAGATAACAGGGTGAGTAGCAGCCAACATGGGTTTGTCAAGAACAAATCGTGGCAAACCGATCTAATTTTCATCTGCGACAGGGTAATAGGCCTTCTGGATAGAAAAGAAGCAGTAAATGTCATATCTTGACTTTAATAAGATTTTTGACACCGTCTTATATGACATTCTCACAAGCAAGCTGAGGAATCACAGTCGAGATGAAAATACTATTTGGTGAGTGTAAAACCAGTTGAAAAACTGCAGTCAGGGACGAGTCGCCGATGTTTGCTGTTGGAGTGAAAAACTCTTGGGTGCTCTCTCTGATACCCAGCGCCGTTCAGTGTTACTGGCCCAAACGATGGAAAAAATGTAATTGTCAAATTTGCAATCTTTGAATGCGTTCGGGGGCAGAATCAGAATGACAAAGGTCCTGAAAAATGCTAGCAATTACTTGAGAGAAACGGGAATTTATCTGCTGGATCCGGGAGCAAAGCGCAGCCCCTGGAGTTCAGCGTAATTGGGGAATGACTGGTGTGGTAGGAAGAAAGGCGCTAAGGAGTTATTCCAGATCAGGAGTTGAAATCAGGCCAGCAAGATCGTGACGCTGTAGGAAAAGCGAGCGATTTGCAGGGATTCATACAGGGAAGTGCATCCTATGTGGTGGGCAGGATGCAACCGTTCTCACCGGCTCAGCAACGACAAAGGGCGGCTCAAAGCCCATTCCAGGGCTGGGACCACGGACCGAGGGGATAAAGTCCATCAGCGAGCAAGGAGAAAGCTCAGAGATTTGTAACGCTTTGCCTGAGCAAGGGGGTGGGCCAAAGTCTGCACAACTCCTGTCTTCCCATTTGCACCCCCCCGGTGCCTCCTCCGCTAGGTGCCAAGCACTGCTCCTTGCCAGGGAAACACCGGGAATGGCTTCGGCAGCTCCGCGTGCCCAGACCGCACGGCGCGGTGCTGTGTGTGTTCCATGGCTGGGCTCCTGGGGCAGCCCCCGCCTCCGGAGCGCTCCCTGGGCCGGCGTGCGGCCCCCGTGGGCAGACCCCCGGGCACGGGGTCCTCCTGCCACCGCTGCCAGCCAGAGCTCAGCACCCACCCATCGCCTCTGCCGGGCTGCGTACGCAGACATCCATCCCGAAGGAAAACCAACGGAGCGGTGAAAGGCACGTCTGACCGTGATGGGGAGGGATCGGGGGCCTCGGCCAGCGCCCCCCTGCAGACAGCTAATGGCCTCACGCCCTTAGGGCTATGATTTTTGGCAAGGTTGGAAATAATACACATGTCCACAGCAAGGGGAAGGGGAAAAAAACCCCACAACATGGGAAAGGCTGGCGGGGCCCTTGGTCCTGTCCTGCAGCCGCTGATCCGGCGCCGCGGGGACGGACAGAGGTCAGCGGGTGGAACGGCTCCGGGGGGCAAAGGGGCGGCTGGGGGCGCGACGCATCTTCCCTCTGCACCCCATGCCTAGGGCACAGCTGGTGGGGGGAGGTGGATGACAAAATCTCCCCGCTGCAGCCAGCCCACAGGGCCCCTTCCCTCGCCAAAACCCTGGCCCCTCGTCGGGGCTGGGCTCCGCGGGCGGCGGCTGCGGCGCGCGGTGCAGATGTGCCAGGAGAGCCCGTCCACAAAGAGTTAAACCCTGCTTCGCCAGACTGTGAATTCTCAGCGAGTCTCCCACATGCAGCCAAACAACAGCTTGACATTTTCCATCCTTCACGAGAAAGACAAAGGCGTGAAGATATTCCCATGATTCCTTTCTGCATGCCTAACTATGAGCTCAGGTGCAGCAGCATTTGCCCTGGACCGGCCTCATCAACATGAAGGGCGAACTCATCGTTTCTGCATCTTTCCTCGCCACTGCTTGATTAATTGGCTCACAACGATGCTGGCTGAATACCTAATGCTTCTCCTGTCCCTGTTCTTTCTTCACAGCCTTTTGCTGCATTTACATATACTTTATATTCCATAATTTTCACACACACAAAAAAATGGGAGCACATCTCAGTAATTTGATGTAATGACGGCATGTCACCAAAAAGAGGAATTAGAAAAATCTGTAGGTATTTAATTTATTCTTGTTTTTTTCAAGTAGATCTCTCTGAGAAAGGCATTAATATTCATGTGCCTGAAAAAAAGTACTCTCGAAAGGAAATTTCCAGCATTTTAGTTTAAATTAAATACATTTTTAAAGAAACAATATTTAACTAATAATGTTTAAAGGCAAAATTAACAAAAGGAGCACTTTTTACCTACCCAAGCAAGGTTTTGTCTTAGGGCTTCCCAGTAAAACTGCCCTAACAAGGCAACCGCACGCTGCTTTCCCGAGGAAGGCTCCGACGGGTCCGGGAGGGAGGGCACGGGGAAGGGAAAGGCCTTTTGCATTTCCCTGTGGGTGATTTTTGCTTTACCGTATTTCAATACCGCCTCGCGTCGCAGAGCGGTCAGCGCGGTCCCCAGCTGCCCAGGCCCCGCGAGCTCCCCCTCGGTCCTGCAGCCGGCGTCTGACCGGGACTTCAATGCAAAGCCTGGGGATGCTGGGGCTTGTTTCCTTTTCCCCCCCCCTTTTTTTTTTCCTTCTTTTCTTTTTTCCCCCTTTTTTTTTTCTTCTTTTCTTTTTTCCCCCCAATTAAACAGGAGAAAGGGAAAAATCGAAATCCAAGAGGCTATTTTGCAAGAAACACGCAAGCAGAGAGCACTCAGCAAACGAAACACGATGACTGCTGTGGACGGTAATTCCTCCCAATTCACTCCCCAACTTCTCAGGATCAGAGGGAGAAAAGGAAAAAAATAACCATCAACTTTTTCCCAGGAATTCATGGCAAGAGGCAGCCCTGACTGAGAGCAGCCGGCAGCGTTTAGGGAGGTGGTTTGAGGCATTAAGGTGGTCAAGGAGGAATAAGAGCGGCGTGAGCTGCACGGGGCTGGATTTTGGGGCAACCCAGCTCACCCAGCCCTGGGGTTGGCACCGGCACCAGCAGCTTGGCCAGAGGCAGACGTGGCAGGGACAGGGGTCTGGGGCCAAAGGAGGTGCTGTCCCTGGGAGCATCCCAATGGCTTGGGGACAGGGGTCTGGTGCCAAAGGAGATGTTGTCCCTGGGAGTATCCCAATGGCTTGGGGACAGGGGTCTGGGGCCAAAGTGTCACCGAAATCGGTTCGTTCTTCCCGATTTCAGTGACAAAAGGAGGTGCTGTCCCTGGGAGCATCCCAATGGCTTGGGGACAGGGGTCTGGTGCCAAAGGAGATGTTGTCCCTGGGAGTATCCCAATGGCTTGGGGACAGGGGTCTGGGGCCAAAGGAGATGCTGTCCCTGGGAGCATCCCAATGGCTTCGGCACACAGGTCCAAGCAGCCTGGGCCCCCCCCCCCCCCCAGAACAGGCACGAACCAGAGGAAGGCACCCATGGTCAGGCTATTCCTTGAGGCCGGTCACCCCCAGCTGGGGCTTGGTGCACCCTTGGGGGGGTGATGGCCAGCCCCACAGGGCAACCAGCCCCACAGAGCATCCAGGCCCACAGGGCAACCAGCCCCACAGAGCACCCAGCCCCACAGAGCACCCAGCCCCA